>CAUYON010151251.1:0-90165 GCA_963573935.1 Arctocebus calabarensis | reverse complement strand
GAGCACAATTTAAACCATTCACATTAAGTGAAAGTAATGATAAATCTTTAGAAAGTCCAGTGGACATTTTTAGTCCTTTTACCACTGTGGAAGATGAAATTTGATAAATAGTTTCTGGGTGAGTTTACTTTTGTGGTGGAGGTTTGTGCTGGTCATTGTGGAGAATAGGTCTGAGAATATCCTGGAGAGCTGGCTTAGTTATAGCAAATTTTTTCAGCATGTGGATGTCGTTGAAGTATTTAATTTCTCCATCATAAATGAAACTCAGTTTAGCTGGATACAAGATCCTGGATTGAAAGTTGTTTTGTTTTAGGAGATTGAAAGTCGATGACCATTTCCTTCTAGCTTGAAAGGTTTGATCAGAGAGATCTGCAGTTATTCTAATATTCTTCCCCTTGTAGATAATGGATTTCTTACATCTGGCTGCTTTCAGAATTTTCTCCTTCATATTAACTTTTGTGAACTTAACTATGATGTGCCTGGAGGATGTCTTATTTGGGTTGGGTCATGCTGGGGTTCTGAAACTGTCTGCTATCTGAATTTCAGAATCTCTTGGCATGTCTGGAAAGTTCTCTTTCATAATCTCAAAAAGAAGAGACTGTGCCTTGTGACACCACTTCATCGTTTTCAGGTATCCCTATAAGGCGAATATTGGTTTTCTTTGAGTTATCCCAGAGCTATTTGAGAGAATAATCCGTTTTTGCCTTCCATTTCTCTTCTTTTTGGAAGTTTGGGAGCATTTGAAAGCTTTGTCTTCCATGTCAGAAATCCTTTCTTCTGCTTGTTCCATTCTGTTACTGAGGTATTCTACTGTATTTCTCAGATCTTTGAGGGCTACAACTTCTTGTCTCAATGTGTCAAAATGTTTGGTCATTTTGTCTTTGAATTTGTTCAGTTCTTGAGACATCTTTTGGGTCATCTTTTGAATTACTGCTTGAAATTCTAATTCCATTGTTTCCTCCACTGTGCTGATCTTATTTGCTATCCAGACTCTGAATTCAACTTCTGACATCTCAGCCATTTGCTTATGCAAGGCATCTTGTGCTGTATCTACCTTGTCATTCCTTGGGGGAGTTGATCTACTCTGATTATTCATATTGCCAGAGTTTTTCTGTTGATTCCGCCTCATGATTATTTTTCACTCAAAACTAGGCAAAGAAGTCAGAGTAAAGAAATTTTATGTATAAAATTTTTAGAGAAAAATACCCACATAACCTATAACTGTTTAAAAGAATGGCTTAGTGTAGTAAATTGAGAGAACAAGTTTCAAGTTAAAAATAGAAATATTTCTTAGATATTCAATACAAATAAATAAATCTCAGTAGCAACACACTACTATCTGGACTAGACTTTGTCATGGGAGTGTGAAGAGAAATTATTAACCAAATCATGTTTATAGAAATCGGAGTCATCTTGGAGTGGAAATTTATATGCTATGCTGACACACACAAAAGTGCTAAAAAGATAAATTCCCGTGGGGAGGATACAGGAAAGTATTTCATGGTAATGTTATCTCAGGCTGGTTAGCCTGAGTTGATCAGAACAATTTTTCCAACACAGAAGGCATAAGGCCCAAATTATAGTTTGTTAGAAAGAGTATCTTTTAAAAATAGTCTCTTGTCTGGGTGGCACTTATGGCTCAAAGAAGTAGGGCACCAGCCCCATATGCTGGAGGTGGTGGGTTCAAACCCAGCTCCAGCCAAAAACTGTAAAAGCAAACAAACAAAAAAGTCTCTTGTCTACCCCTTTATCACAAAATAGTCTGCCCAAACTCTGTTCTTCAGGTGGATTCCTAGAGCACAGAGGAAGACAGTAGTATGCATTCTCTGCCCCAGGATTCTAGCACATACCTACCTCACCTGCCTAGTTCTCCATGTTACAACTCTTCTCCAGGGATGTTGGCAATTTAAAATCATACCAGTATCATGATGGTTCCTTCTGGGGGACATATACCCAGAACATTTGGGGATGTAATGCTATACCCTAACCTCCCCTCTTCTTTTTCTTTTCCCTTTTTAACTTGTCAGAAATAGGCCTCTATGTAATTCCTGATAATTTCAATTTTAAAATAAAAAATTAGAATTTCTTGAAATATTTTTAGATGCATGGTAATGACTTATTTTCTGATCATTGTGTGGTGTGTTTTCTTTTCCTTGTAGGAATGCTGTCTTTGCAATTTGAGAGGAGGTGCTCTTAAGCAAACTGAGAACAATAAGTAAGTAATGCATTAAGTGTTGAATTTTGTGTTGTCTCTTTCTCCTTTCTAGAACCTCTGATGACAGTTAGCTTTACATCTCATGGTATATGTGGTTCCCGAGCTTGTGCTATCCAGATCTGAGGTAGGGATTCTGGCTGGGCTTCAGAGACTGCTGGTGACAGCTCTGTCATCTGTGCTGGGCTAGAATATTCCAAGTCTCATTTCTCTTCTCTGTGTTTGATACTATGAAGAATAACCCTTCTTTTACTAACAGTTTTTGAAATGAAAGCAGCTCATATCTTCCAGGTGCCATTAAAATCCTGGCATTTATTAGAATTATCCTGTTAGTCTATTAAAAGTGGGGTATACCTGAAAAAGTGAAACTGTTATCTTCAGACAAATTAAATCAATCATGGTCATGACATTAAACAAAACCAGTACTTGTAACACCAGCACATTAACCAGAATATGTATGTACTAAATTATAGAAGATAGGGTGAAAATGTTTGCTATTAAGATCTAAAGCAGACAGGTGGAGAACATGAAGAGTCTTGAAAGAGAGTCATAAGTGAACATAAAGGGAAGTGATTTTGCTTTTTATGGCTATTTTGCATGAATTTTATTTTTATTTTCACAACCATCTGGTAATATTAAAAATGGGGCCAAAGCATATTGCAGGGACCTTTGGAATAGGGACATGTCAAAATGGTTTAGGCAGAGGTTGCGATCTAACACTAAACAGCCAGATCCAGCTCCAACCTATTATTTGTTTGACCCACATATTTTATAAATTAAATCCCAAACATAAAAATAGAGATTTTTATATAAAAATCCAGATTATCATCTTCAGTTGAAAAACAATAATGTGTCTCTGTAAGGCAATAATGACAAATTGGGTTGAGAGCCTAACATCTATGGGGCAATCCCCAGGTCACCATGCTATGCATATTTGCTTACATCCTACCTGGCCCCACAGGCACTGGAATTAGGACTCCTGGTCCAATGTAATGATGGAGATAGCATAATTGTATATGTACATGTGCACACGTTTATGATTGCTTAGAAGGAAGAATAAAGGCATTTATTGTTTTTACATTGATAAAATTTATTCTGCAAACCTGAAGTTTTGCTTAATTTGAGATCATCTTTCATAGTCCTAGTTGGTATGACTGGCACCATACTAAAAGTCTTCCCTGGTTCTTGTATGTTGCACAGGCTCTGCTGACTAGGAGATGGTTTGGGTGGTCCTTGTAAAGACAGAAGTGATAAGAAATTCTCTTCCCACCCTTGGGCTAGAACAAACAGAATTTGTGTTCTCCAGTGGCATGGCGGTATTTATTTAGATATGAAAGAATGCCCTGGTGGGGTTGGTAGTTGTCCTCTCTTCCTATGGTCTTGAAAGACACGATGGAGTCTAATGTTTGAGTGAAATAAATATGCTTTGGCTTAAAAGTAGGTTGAGGGATTTGACAATTCTTTCAAGATTTCTTCAAACTTCAGAAGTCTTTATATTAATTTGGGAATATAACATTTCTAAGACACTTAGTAATGTTAATGGGGAAGTTGTCATTCTTGTGGAAGAATTCAGAATGTGAAAGGATATACTAGGTATGAAGCAGGAAGCTGGGGAATAAGCTAAATTCCATTTCTCCTTGTCTCTCAGTTTCTTTGATTGTAGTAGGATTACAGTGATAAGCAATTTAAAGATTTATCAGGATTAGATCTTTTCGAAAACTTTTGCTGTTTGAACCAGTTTGGCTCATAATATTTGTACTATATGAAAAGGTTATTTTCTGCACCCAGTTTATACCTTTTGGTATTTGAAGTAATCATTTGCCACATATTGATTTGGTTAAGTTCATTAAACACATGCAAATTTCAGCATCAAATGAAATCAGAAACTTCATTTCAGTATTTGCAGGTCAAATGTAGAGGAATATCTGTAGGTAATAGGATTGAGTCCTCGTTCTTTACCTAGTTCTGCATGTCACAGTGTTGGGCAGGTGTGGTGCTGAATCTGGGTATCATCCAAAGGTTTACTATTCAGAATCTGTTTGTAATGGATTTAGGCTTTCGGCTTTCTTTCTTGTCTGTGTCTCCCATCTATGAGAATTGCCATGGCCGGGCTGAATACAAAGGTCTGTAAGTTCAGGGCATTTTTGTTTATGTTTAATGTCTCCTCTCCTGTAGGTGGGCCCATGTCATGTGCGCCGTTGCTGTCCCAGAAGTTCGATTCACTAATGTCCCTGAAAGGACACAAATAGATGTAGGCAGAATACCTTTACAGAGGTTAAAATTGGTGAGTGGCAAAGCTTCTTTTTTACCTCATAAATTAGTGTTGATTTCAAGTTCTGAATTTTCTTATAAATGCACCCATTCCCAAGATATTTTTTCCTCCTAGCTTTGTTTTATTATTCTGCCCTTGTTTTCCTTTAGCCTAAAGTTGTTTATTCTTACAAATTCTTTCCCTGTTATAATGTAAGTCTGCATATAACCATCCTCAAATTTTATTTGAAATTAGGGAAAGGATTAACTCATTTCCTAGATTAATGCAAACTTTCAGATTATAGTATATCTGCTGAGATTGGTCAGGAATGGACCTGAGCTATCCAACTTTGTATATCATTTAGTTTTGTTCTGTTTTGCCTCTCTATTTGGTTGGACTTAGCGAAATGTATCTAATCTGATTTCATCATCTCTTCACCAAAAAGAAACTTCCAGAGAAATACAGACATGCTTTTGTTATTAACAATTTTCTCATGAATAGACACAAGTCATTTAATAGGCCAGATTCTCTGGTCAGTTGTCTTCTGACCTGCTCAGGAACACTCCTAAAAAATTTCTCACTAGTTTCCCTTCTTAAGAGTAGTTTTCATTGAAAATATTTACCTTTAATGTCCTTACCACTGAAGTTCCTTTGTAGTTCTGCTCAGTTGTGAGCCAGTCAGATTGTTGGTTTAGGCTCTTATATTACTATTTAATGAGAATGTTCCCTAAAGTTAAACTGTACAACCTTAACATAGTATAGCGTAGCTTACAGGTGGATTTAAAACTCCAAGATTTCCTCAGTCCCTGATAGTTTTGATTTAAGGTCTTTCCACTGTAAACATTTCAGGCACTGCTGCTGTATCTCTTCTTGAATGTTGCTTGTTTTCTTACTCTCTCCCTGGGGGGTGGGGGCATTGGGGTGTGATATTTCGGGGCCTGTCTCTTAGGAATTCAGAATCTAGCCTACTGTCTTGTCAGAGAAGTGAAAGTGAATGCCATTATTTCCCATCATAGCTCCATCAAGAATTTTACTGTGCTAAAAAATATGTGGGCCCTTTCATGGAAGTGATAATTGCTGTTGGCTAACATGAGTGGTGAGTCTAGGACGCTTAGGATGTGGTAGTTGAAATTTTGTGAGCTGAGATGGAAATGAACAAACCAGACAGTCAAAGCAAATATCAACGTCTATAATAATGCAGCTCTTCAATTTGCCTTGAGAAGCTTGAAGCCTTATACCTTTATTACCAATTTAAAAAGACACAAAGAAACAAAAACATCTGTTAGAGTTAGGACTATATGAGAAGATATTTGAAAAAATGTTGACTCACCACATGTTAAAGAATTTAACATTTAATGTGACAAATGCCAACAAATGTCTAATATTTTATTCTATGCTGATTGTAAAAATAATGCATTTGTAAAAAATTTCTAACACTATATTTTAAAAAATCATCCTTGGTTCTCTCTCCTGAAGGCTCTGTTCTGTTACCAGTGTGATGCCCTTACAAGGAGCAGTCATTGCATTTTCAGGGCCTGTGTCCTGGATGCTCTGGTCTGTGAATACTTCCTTAATGATATAGTGTTACTTGCAGCTGTCCCAAGGGCATTGTGAAAGAACAGCAGGGAAGGACAGCATGGGGTGTTTTAACCCTAATCAGGATGTTATGTTTATAAATCTGACATATGCATCTGAAAATGGCAAAGATTATCATTCTCTTCACAATGCTGGTTTTTGTCTTGATGGTGCCTATCACACTATTCCTTATGAAATGTTTTTCATCCTTAAATGATTGATACCTTTAAAACACTATGTCTTGTCTGGATTTAAAATCACCCAAAGTTTGTACAAATGACGGGTTAGATCTGTGCTCACAGACATAAGCAGGTATCTGGGATACATATTTGGGTGAAAATAACAGGTTATAACCAGATGTTTTTCTGATTATTATGTATGTTTCTGGGAATGATATTTATCAAAATGCTCATAGAGGTTATCTTTAGTAGGAGAATACAAGAAGAAACTTCACTTTGGAGGAAAAGATCACTCCAAAATTGTGTAATAGTTTGAAAGAGAGCATTGACTAGCAGTCTGGATTCTTTGAGTCTCACTTTGTCACCCTCAGTAGAGTGCCATGGTGTCATAGATCACAGCGTCAAACTCTTGAGCTCAAGCAATTCTCTTTCCTCAGCCTCCCAAGTACCTGGGACTACAGGTGCCCACCACCATGTGCCCAATGCCTGGATTTTTTAGAGGTTGGGTCTCGCTCTTGGTCAGGCTGGTCTTAAACCTGTGAGCCTACATGCCTTAGCCTCCTAGAGTGCCAGGGTCACAGGCATGAGCCACCATGCCCAGCTGGAAGTCTAGAATCTTTTTTTTTTTTTTTTTAGAGACAGAGTCTCACTTTATAGCCCTCAGTAGAGTGCCGTGGCGTCACACAGCTCACAGCAACCTTCAACTCCTGGGCTTAGGTGATTCTCTTGCCTCAGCCTCTCGAGTAGCTGGGACTACAGGCACCCACCACGACGCCCGGCTATTTTTCTGCTTTGCAGCCGAGGCCGGGTTTGAACCTACCACCTTCGGTATATGGGGCTGGTGCCCTACTCAATGAGCCACAGGTGCTGCCCTGGATTCTTTATCACAAAGAATCTTATAGAAAAATAACCCTCACCCTTGTGAATCCACTGCAGTGTAGGATCTGGTCTTTACTGATGTTGTGGGTGATCAGCCTCTGAAAGGCTGTGTTCGAATGATAAAATTTCTAAATGACCACTTTTATGGAGAGTGAAATGACTCTTTCCAGGGAATAGGGTGTCCTGCTCCACTTAGGGCCAAGGATATACTTCCCTGAGTTAGCATTCTTCAGAAGTTTGAGTGGTAGTCTAACAAACACATGGCCAGTAGGAAACCACAACAGTCGTTTTGTGTGTGGTATTTCATCTAGGCCATGGTAAGTCCAGGAAAGTTATTTTATTTTGCCTAGGTTGTGTGTGTGTGTGTGTGTGTGTGTGTGTGTGTAAATAATCTGCTAGGGTCAGTTTCTTTTCTGGTACCGTAGGAGTCCCTTTTATGGATATTAGACTGTCTACCTCTCTTTCTGTTCATGTAGGTGAGGAATAGTGAGAATTATTTACATGTGAGAGTCAGATTATTTCCCAGTTATTACCTATGTTTCCAAATCATATGCATTTTTGAATAAGATATAGTTTTTGTCCTCTGGCATCTTATAGTCTAGATCATGATTTCTCCACCTTGGCACCATTGACATTTTACCTTAGACTCTTCTTTATTGTGGGGGACGGTCATGTGGATCTTAGGATTCCGGCTCACCAAACAGACATTGCCAAATACCCCGGGAGGTAAAATCATTCTCGCTTGAGAACCCACAGGTAGGTACACAGAGAAGGCATACACGTAAAGAAAAAATTTTCTTTCTTGTCATGTTTAGATAGAGGATATCTTGATTGAAAGAACTGGGGATTGACAGACAGAAATTCTTTAATGTTTTGAAAAACAATTCTAGATAGTTATTTTGTACAAATTTCCTATTTGTCAATAAAGAAATAAAGTTGCAACATAGATGTATTAGCTACTGAATAATTAATACTTATAATCTGATTTAGTATTTTTTGATATTTCTTTCTGGAGACAGAGTCTCACTGTTGCCTAGCTAGAGTGTAGAGCCATTAGCTGACTTTAACCTCAAACTCCTTGACTTGGATGATCCTTCTGCCTTGTTTCCAGAGTAAATGAGACAACAGCTGTGCACCACCATGCCCAACTAATTTTTTTATTTCTTGCTTTTGGTCAGTCTGGTCTGGAACTCTTGAGCTCAAGTGAACCTTCTCTCTCAGCCTCCCACAGTGCTAGGATTATAGGTGTGAGCCACCACGCCTGGCCTGAAATGTTAACATTAAGTATGTTACATTACCATATGTTAACATTACCTGTTGTTAATAGATATTGAACAACCAGATTAAATGCTAACCAAGTTTCACTAAAGATTAAAATTCTCTGCTGCGTGTGTGCACACATTGAACAAATGCTTAGGTAATGAATAAAAGACAGATAATCATTCATTATTTGTGCTTTGTGCTTAAAATGATTGTGATTGGAGGACTCTGATCAGACAATAATAAATGAGTTGTGTCTTTTCACAGTTTTCTCCTGTAAATACAACAGTAGAGAATTTACACATAGCTCTGCATGCTGCTCTAAAATAAGGCATTGCTTTGCTTCTTTGCATAACAGGGGACATATGATTAAATCAGTATTTCAGAGAGCCTAGGAAACTTACATATGGCACTTGCCTGTCCTGTTGGCGGAGAGTTCTGATCTTGGGACCTCTGGTGAGTTCAAACAAGAGTGGACAAGCTGTTCATCCCTGATGGAGGGGCAAAGGCGATGCTGAGTTTCTCCCCAGTAGCCACTAGGTGGTGGTACCACACCAGTTTCTCAGTATGTTGCTCTTAACCTACCAGCTCCCTTCTCTAATGCCTGATCAGAGCCTTGTCCACATATGTGTGTGTGTTTTGCACACCGGGATGTTCATTGTAGCTCAAAGGATGGGAGTAGGGCATTGAACGTGCTTCTTGTGATGCATTCAAAGTACTGAATTCCAAAAGACAGTGTTTTAGTTCAGTTTTTCATTTAGTCGTATACAAAGAGCTATTTTCCTTTGGGGCAAGTTAAGAGTTTTTCTGAATATGCAATAAGCCACTCTAGTAAAGAGTGAGTGACTGCAAGAGGCTCGAAGAATGATTGGTGTGCTAACATAAATTTAAAATGTCTTCCAAATTAGGAAAGCTGTCTATTTTTAAAATGCTCATTATTATTGTTAGTAATAGTTTTTCTAGAATATGGAGTAGTGGAATTTATGCAGAGGTATTTGAATATTTTGGTAATAGTGTTAGCCTTTTATTCAGAGGTTCAATGTATAGCTTTTGGAGAGCCCTTCTGTTAAATTTTGTGCAGTGAGAATAATTGTTTACCTGAGCAGAATTTGCTCTTCCATATAATTGTCAGTTTTTAAAGAGAGACAGCAAGTGGAAAACAAGGCTTTTGGTGCTTTTCGATGGATTATGTTGATTCTAAAATGGTGTGAGCCTTATGAAGACCCATTTGTCATCTAACCACCTTGGTAATGTCGCACAAAGGTATAATCTATACTCATCATATAATTAAATGTACAACAATGACGATACAACTTATTTCAAGACATTCTTTTTATTTCTGTGGCTAATTTTAAATACTTTAATAATTCATTAACTTAAAAAAATTAATTCAGAACTATATTTGGCTATAGTCGCCATCCAATTAAAGTTTCTTCTTTCTTTCATTTCCTTTGACTAGATTTCAACTTTTTATAGGTCAGGTGTTATTAAAATAATTTCTACACTAGCTAAAAAAATGCTATAGGTTATTATCAGAAGTATCAGGTTATTAAATGGAGTTTTTCTGTTATAGGGAAGAAATGGCAGAAGTTTACCTCAATGGATTAAGAATGGTAATATCCAGTGGTCTCTGTCAGGGTTTTGCTGTTTAATGCAGCTTTTATATGATGTAGTAATGTGTTTCACGTTTGCTTCTGAATGCTTTTCCACATGAGAGAAGTTATCCTTATGGAAATTCCTGTTACTGTAAACTCCTTCCCTGTGTCCTGCAACACATTCTCTTTTCATCTAGGAAATACCAGAGCACTGGCACCTGGTCAGACAGAGAATCAGCAGGAGCTGAGGGTGCTTCATGCTCCCTACCTGAGTGTGTTTAGGGAATGCTAGTGACAAGTGATTGGTGTGCTTGAGTGCAAAAAGAAAAGAATTTCCCTCAGCGGTGTAGATTTATTCATCATCTCTTCCTTTTCTTCTTTTTATTGGTCTTATTTTCTCTAATGGTGTGTTTGACTGTCATAACTGAATCTCTGGAAGAATAACAAAATTGTACAAAGATGAAAGCACAAGAAAAAAAGTAAAGATATATAAAGGATACCTTAAGTTAGATACCTTGTTTTTGTTTTCACATTAGAAAAAAACACGAATAAAAATAATTAGGAAGAAGAATCAAGGACAGGACTTTAGAGAGGACAGATGTCGTGTTTTTAGTGTGATCACACAGAAAGAAGGCAGTGGGATCTCAGTGCAGGCCACCACAGCAGTCTGAAGATTTGATTATAACATTTAAGGGAAGGGTTAAAAAAAACAGGAAAAACAATAAGAAGAAAAAGCATGAATTTCTGGTTGTTTTTATACACTTAATCATGAATGTTCATTGCATTCATCAATCACTTTTTGCAGATTGAGTCAGATAAAGATCTGTGGAATTTTTATAAAAACAAACAGGAAGGGAGGTTTGCAGGTTTTAAGAAATCTTAGAAAGGTATAGCAGATTCTAAATACAACTGTTAGTTTGAAACATTCTTATTTAGAGATAAAGTTTTCAGATAGAACTACTACAAGATATTTAAATATTAAATTGTGGATATACATGCAGATGATGTCCATTTCAATTGCTGTCATTGCATTAAAATGGCAACATTATTTATTGATCCCAGACCCATCCATCTTTACTTTGGGGTAGCACAGTGCCTTTGGTTTCTATATTTTTGACATTCTAGGATTTTTTGCATTTGAAACTCTATTTCTGCAACCACAAATAGAGGGAGAAATGAATTTCGGAATAGATGGAGTTGCCCCTAGGCATTCGATAACCTCCGATTTGTATTTGACAAGTGAAACCAAACACAGCCACAAGTGTTCTGAGTGAAGAACATTATTTTGAAAAGGAATTTACACTGAAATGATGACTGAGCTACAAGCCTTTCAGCATCTGGCTGAGACCATACTATTCTGCTTAGAAGCCTCTTTACAGTTTAAAATTTGTACCTGAAGGCAAATAATAGTGAACCTGAAAGCCAAAGATTATAGTTTTGAAAGGTACATCAATTCTGAAAATAGAGTGGTTTCACTGTGGTATTCCATCTGAAGAGTTGAATCAAGGGAAAGAAATACTATCAGGCTTCCTGTTTCTTCGAAGGCACATGTTCTCTTGCTAACTGACTCATATTATCAGATGTACTGAATACTAAAAATAGATTTACTAAGCACCACGATGGAGTCTGCCTCTGGTTCTGTGAGATCACTTGGACGCCTAGTAAATGTTACAGCAGTGTTAGTGAGCAACTTTGCTTTCTTTCTAAAATGATCAAGGTTGTATTTGACAAAGCCTCTGTTAATGCATTTCGGGAAATATAAAGACATATTGATTATCTTTCATCATGTTAAAACAAAAAAAGTAATGTTGTGTAGGCAGTCAAAAAAGTCATTGTGTTCCACATTAACTTGAGTACTGATTTATTCACATGTTCAAGTATTTTTAAAGACAAAGAGAAATTCTAAGAAAATAACAACATTGACAATGATGAGCAAATTCATTATTAAGACACAGCTAAAGAAAAATTTGTTTTGAATAGTGAGGTATGGTAAAGGAGGAATAAGAGATATTACAAACGACATTATTGTGATATGGTGTGAGGTGTCCTGTTATTTAATAAGTCCAGTGTAAAATTTTACAGCATCATTAAGATAATGCTCTTCAGGACTTCAACGTATACATTTCTTCAACTTTGTAGGGTTTTAAAATAAGCATAGTGTAAAAAAAAAGTACATTAGTAGCTATATAGTACTTAAGTGTCAGAATGATTTGCTACAGGGACTAGATCCTGTTGCAAGCTGTCAAATTTGGATATTGCTGTAACACCAAACCATAAAATCTTTTGAGTAAAATGGAAAATGTCAGATGGGCATGACTGCAAATAATATACTTTCTGAAGGCTGTAGATGTCTATAGAAGAAAATGTGTAAATGCATGAAATGTTATCTTGTTACTATGGATTTTTCCTTATCCGTTGAGAGAAAAACTATGAAGCAATCAGAAATTGATTGGAGCCCATAAATTTTCAGTTTTGAACTCATTTTTCCTGAGGACTCATTTTAAACACATTATTAGATAGATAAGTAGAACTTCATATAATTCATGATTAAAGAATATTGTGAGAAAATAATCTTTTCCTGCTTACTTTGCTGTGTGGTCCATTTTTTCTGATCTTGTCTGGGTGAATAGTGATTACTGACCGATCTTTTAATTGAATGAGTGAGCTGGGTTTAAGGTTCCAGAGGTTACCCCTTTCATTCCAAAATCAACTGGGTCAATATCAAAAAACTCATGCCAAAGTGAAGTAGGCAGCTGTTAGCCTGCTGTAAGCAATCCATATGGTTATGCTTGGTCAACAGTGATTGAAAGCAGAGAGGTTATAGTTCTGGGCGGGTACCATCATTATTGTAAAACAATAGATTTAATTACTCTTTGTATTGCTGGAAAGAAAGCTCAGAAATTACAGGTACTTTTGTTTGTTCTACATTTTAGTATAAGTTAGATTACTTATTCCTTCAGAGGGTGTTTTAAAAATCTTCCAAAAGTGTTATAAACTACTTTTTGTAGAAACTGAGAACTTTCTCATTATTGTACTTGTAATTATTTAAAAATAAATCACTGTCGTATATTTTAAGTGTGGTCCCACATTCAATGATGTCATTTTCTAACACAAGCTTATGTTCATGTATAGGTACCTGCATAGTTCTATCCAACCATGTATTAGATTCATTGATTAGTCTCCACGTCAGAGGTTCCCTGCAGTCATCTCTACTGCCCTTTAGATCATGTAGTTCTAAGACGCCTCTGTACTTCGAGCTGGAGTGTGCAGGCTCTGGGTTAAAACTGCTTGAAGCCTGTACCCTCTACTCAGGAAGCTTGGCCATGCAGATTATTAAACCCTCTGATTTTCATCTGTAAACTGGGGTGGTTGTGAGGAGAAATCAAAGTGAAAGGTCTTGGCACATAGTTTGCCTTCAAAGAAGATTGAAAGAAGGTTAGCAACATTAGCTACTATTGCGTGAAGTGATTTTCCACTTTAGTTTTCAGATATTGATAAGAACAACTGTAAAAAACAGCCTTTGGGCAGTTTGAAAACTACAGGAATTTTCTTTTGTATAGAGGCCCACTGAACAGGAGTTTGCTGTCTTCTCCATGGGAGCAGGGTATAGAAGGGTTCTTCTGTAAACAAGTGAGATTTTACCAACTTCCCCTGCAGTTATTGCTATAGACCGTAAGATGAAAAGGTTGCTATTCTCTAAAATAGGATCCAGAAATATAACCATTATTTCATTTGGAGCATGAACATTGCATGTGGAAAGCAATTTTAAGATACTGTTACTAGACACCATTTCTTTGCATAGTACAACTAGGAGTCTTTAGTGGTTTGGGGCCTGTGGAGAGACATCTTGCAACTTTGGGGTGGAAAGAAATATTCAGGTCATTATGTATAAATGTCCAATTTTGAGTCGAAAGTTTAGCTTGTTTTGTCTTAAACAAGAAGCAGTTCAATTAATCAAATTGTGCACTTGAACTATTGACATAGTCTTTCCATCTTAATGGCAGCTTGTGTATGGCAGCAGTGAAGAAGCCTGGAGAGTGAGTGACAATTAAACTATTAAAAGATGTTTTCTGCTGGTTGTTGAGAATTGAATATTTTTCCTTTTTAGTAGTGGTCTGAAGCCTGGAAGAAGTGGTGGTCAGTTGGTGCAAGATCTTCAAAGCCATCTTCTGTAGTTTGAGCAGTGTTAGTGTGACATGTGGTTGAGTGTTGTCTTGTAAGGGTATTGGCCTATCTCTATTGGCCTCTTATGCTTAATTATAAGCATCCTCATTGTTTCATCTAACTGGTTGTAGTAGACATCCACTGTAATCAGTTGACCAGGTTCCATGAAGCCATAGTGGATAATACCAGCCCTGAACCACCAGACACCATTAGCTTTTTTTGATAACTGTTCGATTTTATTTTATTTTATTTTATTTTATTTTTGTTTGTTTTTGTTTTTTTGAGATAGAGCCTCAAGCTGTCACCCTGGATAGAGTGCTGTGACATCACAGCTCACAGCAACCTCCAATTCCTGGGCTCAAGCGAGTCTCTTGCCTCCGCCTCCCAAGTAGTTGGGACTACAGGCGCCCGCCACAATGCCCAGCCATTTTTTGGTTGCAGCCGTCATTGTTGTTTGGCAGGCCCAGGCTGGATTCGAACCCGCCAGCTCAGGTGTCCGTGGCTGGCGTCTTAGCCCATTGAGCCACAGGCGCCGAGCCGATAACTGTTCGATTTTAGACTGTGTTTTAGCCCTTCATCTTTTTCCAGGCCATTGTGCTGAATGCTTGGGATTGTCAAAATAATCCATTTTCATCACACATTGCAATACAGTGTAGAAATAGTTTGTGGGTAAGAAAGGAAAGCTTCCAGGGGATTTCTCTTCTGATGCTAATTTAATTAATGAGTAACATATCTATCTTTCAGTTTGTTTCAAATGGTGCAATATTGTTGAAATAGTAATGTCAAGCCTTGCTGCTATTTTACACACAGGTTGATCCACTACAGCTTTCAGCTCATCATTATCCACCTTGGTCTCAACTTGCATATTTGGCTCATTTTCACGATTAAAATCACCAGAATGAAACTTCTGAAACCACACACGTACTTTGTGTTCTTCAACCACATCCTTCTCAAGTATTTCGTTTATACCTCCAGGTGCCTGCACTGCGTTGGTTCCACAGTGGAGCTCATATTAAAAAATGACATAAGTTTTTGATTTGTCCATGGTTTCACAAAAATTGCTCTAACAAAAATTTGAAAGATAATCATAAGCTAAAATGTACTTTTGGAAAAATGAGGATGTACCTTTATAATAAAAATAAAAGAAGAATTATCAAAGTGAAATGTCCAGGATGTCAGCTGTCAAAGTTAGTGCTTACGGAAATTGGGCATTTCATACTTAATAATGTAGAGTTCTGCTTTTCACTTGTTTTAGGCATTTGGCCTTTGCTTCCTCCTGTTCTTTCTCTTTCTAATGTCCTTGCCATGTGTTTCCCTTCTTATTCGCAAGGCACTGGAGAACAGAGCAGAGTATGTCACACCTAGACACACATTTGGGTGTATTGATTTCTAACTGCTTTCCGTGAATAGGATTTGAAAGTGTTAATCCAGAACTCTCTTCTGATTCTCCTATAGCACTACAGATAATAGCTGTTAAAATTGTAAAGCAGAGATAACATTCTTACAGAATTTTATTTTTTACAGAGGTAGATTTTTGACATAACAATTGTATATGCAAGCATGTGTGTTTTGGGTTATATGAAAATAGTCAATTCCTATAAATAGTATTTATAGTTGAGCTTTGCTTACATCTCCTCTCAAGATATTGTGACACATCAGGATGTGTTTATCGGTTTTATGCCCTTTGAGAAACCTGTCCCAGTATCTTGCTGTCCTATTCTGATCTAAACGGCATCTCTGTCAGCAACCCGGCTGGTATCTCTAAGTCTCTGTTTCCAGCCATCCTCAACTTTCCTTGCTCACCTCTTGGCTTGCATCTCCTCTTTCCTTTATGTTATCACTGGTGGTGCGTATCCACAGCTTCCTTAGAAAAAGGTAATGGGAAATAAAGTTTTGGGACTTGTGTGTCTGAATGTCTTTATGTTATGATGACTTGCTTGGTACTTTGAGTTTAGAAAATCTGTGCTGGAAATTATTTGCCTTTATAATTTTGATGGTATCGCATCATTACTTTCTCATTTCTAGCAATGTTGATGAGAAATTCAAAAGCATTGTTATTCCTGATATTCTCTATGTAACCAATTTTTTTATTCTCTTGAAATTTATAGGATCTTTCCCTCATGTTCTAAGGTTTCCTGATAATGGTCCTTCCGGGGTCCCTTTTTCCCTGGGAAAAAGGCTCTCCTAGAGCACCCTTTCAGTTTTATAAATATTTATTTGATGATTTTCTTCCTTCTGTTTTCTTTTTCTGATACTTTCAGTATTTAAATACTGCAACTTTTAGATCAGTCCTTTGAGTTTCTTTATACTCTTGTTTAATTTCTTTTTGTCTTCCCCACCACCACTTCCTAAAAATTTCCTTTATCTTCTTTTCTTTCTACAGAATTTTTCTTTTATGTTGTCATTTTTAATTTATAAGAATTAATTCATGTACTGAAGTTTGGGTTTTTTTTTTTTTTTTTTTGAGACAGAGTCTCACTTTGTCACTCTCAGTAGACAGCTCACAGTAATATCAAACTCCTGGGTTTAAGTGATTCTCTTGCCTTAGCCTCCCAGGTAACTGGGACTAAATGTGCCTTCCACAATGCCTGGCTATTTTTGGAGATGGGGGTCTTGCTCTGGCTCAGGCTGGTTTTGATCAAACCCTAACCCTAACCCCTAACCCTGACCCTAAACCTGACCCCTCAGGTGATCCACCTGCTTTGGCCTTCCAAAGTTCTGGGATTACAGGCATGAGCCACCGTGCCCAGCCAAGAGGTTTTTTTTTTCTTAACCGGCCAATTATCCTTCTCTGTGTGTATAGTTGCAATGTCAGTTCCTGTCTCTCTAAAGACATTAATGATGCTTTCAAAGAACTTTTTTCTCTCTATATAATTACTCTCTTCTACAAGGTTTTTTTTTTTTTTTTTTAATCTTCTCTTGTTTGCTTTGGTGTTTATTTTCTTTCTTTTCCTTTTTTTTGTTTTTATTGACTTTTTTTTTTTATTGTTGGGGATTCATTGAGGGTACAAGAAACCAGGTTACACTGATTACATTTGTAGTAATTTGGTAGTCTTACAATCGGTGTGGCACACACCAAGACCCCTCTCCCCTACTCCTTCCCTCTCTTTGTTCTTCCTTTCCTCACCCCTCCCTCATTCTTTCTCTTTCTGCTCTCTCCTTCCCACACCCCCACTGGGTGTTTATTTTCTAATGGGCTTCTCCTCTGATAATTCAGATATCTGATATCAGATATCTGATATCATATCAGATGTCTGATAATTCTTGGTTATGTGCCCATTTTTATGAATGGGAACTGAATAGAAGCCCTGTGCAGTGGGTTGTATTTGTCAACTGATAGTTATCCTGAAGGATCATGATCTAGCTGGACTTTTTATTGGGAGTTACAATGTTAGTATCTTGAAGTCTTCATTCATGTTTTGGTGGGTACCCCAGAGAAGATCCTGCCAGTCTCCAGACCAGAGAGCAGAAGCCCAGCTGCTGGCATCTCAGAGCCAAATGAGGCAAAAAGGCTGGTGGTCCTTACGTACAAGTTCATGAGTCCTCATCTCCCCCATCCCCAATGTTATATCACTATCCTGATCCCTGCCTCGTGTTTCAGAGAACCTCTCTTTTCCTGTCTCTGAGAGTAAACCTTCAGGTTTTTTCCTCATTTGGTGGTGGTAGAGTTGCTTAGCTTTGTAAAAAGAAGGAGTTTCAGTATCTTTCCTCTTGTTAATAAGCAGCTTTCAACCAGTCCTCCATCTTTTACTGTTCTCCCCAGCTGTAGCATTTCCAGAGGTACCTGGTGCCCCCAGTAAATGAGCCTTTAGGGTTCTATGTGTATAAATTGTCTATTTTGGCTTTGCCTCCTTAGGATGCAGTTTTCTCATTTTGCTGAGTCATTTGTTTCTTTACTTTCTAACCTACAATTTTTTTTTTGTTATTTCTCCATCATTTGGATTTATACTTTTAAAATTAATCCTATTACTCTTTTTAGAGAATTTGTGAAAGTGATGAAATTTTTATGTGTTCAGTTTCCCCCTTTAATCCAAAAGTCACATGAACAGACTCTATGATTTTGATATGAGCAAAAATACTATTGACCTCTTTTTTTTTTTTCCATTTTGAGAGGGAATGGACTTTGGATTACTTAGTAAAATTTAAATTTTCTCCTTATTGTAAGAATAATATACTTATAGAATACTTGAAAATTATGGGCAAAATCAAGAAGTGCAAACTTTAGGGTGGTGCCTGTGGCTAAAGGAGTAGGGCACCGGCCCCATATGCTGGAGGTGGCAGGTTCAAACCCAGCCCTGGCCAAAAACCGCAAAAAAAAAAAAAGAAAAGCACAAACTTTGTGAAAGTCTAAATTTTTGTATAAATACTATTTAGTTTCCTAAAACTAGAGATGTTATTATTTACATTTATGGATATAAATAATTATGGAATTGAAATGACCTTAGCATAAAGTAGAATTTGCCACATATCTGTCATAAAATAATATATCAGAAACATGAATTCATGGCACCATATGGAGGAGAGAGTTTTGGGGAGCAAAATAGGACCAAAACATATTAATTGTTTGCAGCTCTTGATTTAGTAAATTATAGATTTTAAATTAACTGGAAATGTTGCTGGCAAATAGACATTTTTCTTATGTCAACATTTTGCTGTATAACAGTTTATAGAAGATACTAGTTTGACTGTAACCATCACTTTTAAGGTCTGGAAAAATGAAGAAAATGACTAATGACCCCTTGCAGAACAAATCCCTGTAAAGTGTCTTTGACCCACTCAGGAGCAGGGGAGATAAATGTTTATAAGGAGGTTGTAGTATTTCTGGTGCTCTCTCTATTATCTATTCAGTTATTTGTTCAACAAATATTTATTAAGGACTTACTGTGTGGTTAAATGATGAAGGTACTTCCTTTCTGGTATTAATGATATTTCAGAATAATGGAAGTTACAGAAAATTGGACAGGCATTGTACTGCAGTATGAGTAGTTCTATTATTGTGAAAACTCAGAGTTAATGAATGACTAGGCTGTACCAGGTTTGGGATATGAGAGTTTGCAGTATGAAATGTAGAAAAACTTCCTGGAAGAGCCATTGCCTATAATGCCTGATCTGAGCCCTTATTGGGGCACAAGGTCAGAAGGAACAGTGTGCCCAGTGACCTGGCAGAGGGAGGGACTTGTCAGGATCAGGAACTAGAACACAAAGCATGGAGAGGGACCCACAAGTTTGAGGAGTATGAGGAAGCCTCAGATCCTCTAGAGCTGTGCTGTCCACGTGACAGCCCCTGGCTGCTTGAGGCTGCTGAGCACCTGGAATGTGACCATGTTACTGAGGAACTGAACCTCAATTTATTTAACTTTAAATTTGCTGAGAAACTAAAGCAGCTAAATTGAAAAAACAGTGGCACATGAAGGACAACTATAGTTTTGTATCAACCACCCTTAAACAATTTAGAGTCCAAATTGAAATGTGCTATTAAGTATAAATATGCAGCAGATTTCAAAGGTTGAGTACAAAAAAAAAACTCTTTGATTATTTTTATATTGATTACATGTCAAAATAGTGGTAGTATACATATATTGGTTAAATATATTGTTACAATTAGTTTTGCCTTTTTCTTTTTAAGTTTTTGAAATGGGGCCTCAAAAATTTGAATAAATGCATATATGGTACACCTTGTATTTGTACCAGGCAGAGCTATTCTGGAGGATTTTAGTCTTTATCCTGAACATTCTCCAGAAATTATGCCTTTTAAGAAGTAGAATAAATAGTATGATCAGAGTTGTATTTCAGAAGGGTATTCTTATGGGGAGTACATATTTGACCGTGGCATAAGTGACCTGAACTGATGAGAGACAGGGGTGACCAGACTTGGCAAATACTCAGACCAGGTACCCTGGAAGAAAGAACGAAGTCAGAGTCCTGGCATGAGCAGCTGGATAGTTAGTCATCCCACACACAGGACTCATCGATACTGAGAGCACAGGGCTTGGTGAGGGAAAGTGCTCATTGGACGTATTTAACTTGAGGTCCCTGTGGACCATCTGGGTGTGGCTCAGGAGAATGATATGGTATAATGCTAGAATCCTACTGCTCCTAGGTGTATAGCTATTGTCTCTATTGCTCCATTTTCCTTTTGATGTGTAATAATCAACTAACACAGTGTCAGCTCTGGGAGTTTTATTTATATTCTTTCTTAGAGCAAAGGAAATTAAGTTGAAAATAAAAACAAAACCTATAGAAATGAAATAGTTTGATGTGCCAAGAGATAAGCAAGTTAGTAAATGTGTCCTACAGTCAATAAAAATATAACCCAACACTGGCACATTGTTGCTAGGCTATGTGTGGCCACATATGAAAGGGAGTTTACATTAAGAATCACATAGGATTTTCTTAAACCCTTGCAACTCTATTTTTTTCAGAATCTCTTTTATTTTTAATTTTAGTTTTAGTTTAAAATCTTCTCTTCACTGGGTGGCGCCTGTGGCTCAATGAGTAGGGTGCCGGTCCCATATGCTGGAGGTGGTGGGTTCAAACCCAGCCCCAGCCAAAAACTGCAAAAAATAAAAAAAAAAAAAGTCAGAACAAAATCTTCTCTTCACCAATAATTTTCTGAAATGAAACTGCTTTCAGAATAAAGGCAGATGTTTTTTTCAGTGGGAAATATGAAATATATCCCATCTTTCTTTAGAACAAAATGTTTTATTTTCAATAAATAGAAAAAGTAGTCAAATAAATTGACCACTTTTCATTACAGGAATAGTGCTTAATGTTAATTAAACTTTCAATATTTTTTTCTTAGCATCATCTGTTATTTATAATTGATTTTAAAAGTCCTCAATTTTTAACATTTATTTGCTTTGGACAAAGCAATAAAATATTGTCATGAAATATTTTTACTAAATAGCAGATGTATTTCAGCAAAAAGAATCATGACATCCTGGCAAAGGTATAATTTTAATAGACTAATGAGTTTTCTGACCAAACCAGACCAAGCCTCATCTGATTTTTACAATGATGAATTGACTGTGTCAAAATTTGCAGTCTAGTTTGGTGAAATATTTTACTATGAAAGTTTAATTCTCATTTTTTATTTATAAAAGCAGTGGCTGTGTCAGAGTAGCTTATAATATGCTGGCCATTTGGTATGATTTATTTCAATGAGTGTCACTTGTTGATGTGTTTAGTGATTGTTGACCCATATTTAATTCTAAAAACTCTAAGTAGTATGAGATGTAATAAGTCAGCCACTGTAGTTTGGGAAAAAATCAAACCCATGAAAACATGATCCATAGGTCTTTTTAGTTATCTTTTCCTAGCTTTCAGGATGTCACAGTTTTATATTTGACAGCTGTTGCTTTGGGGATGGTGAAGGGGTAGCAGCTTTCTTAATTATTATTGAGATCTGTGTAGAAGCATATATTTGAAATATAGTAAAATCATCTTCATACGTCAAGTGGGAATATTAGCCTGTCATCATTTTAAAGGTTTTGAGAAAAATTATGGAATAAAGAACAATTTATCAATCTTTTATTCAACAGATATATACAGAGCTAATCACAGTGATTAGTGTCCAGATTGGGGGCTTGCGATGGACAGGTGATCCCTCATGGGTTTTACATTCTGGAATGATTTAGACATAGAAATAACAAGGATGTCACTTGATCTTTCGGTAGTTTTGGAAGGCACAAGTGAAGTGCTAGATTAAAGCCTTCTTCTAACACATGTCTGTTTCCTAATGTTGGGATACTTTTGTAGATAATATCAACAAATTAGATACCCCAATATCAATAGAGAATATTTTTCAGATCTTATGGAATTATTTTGAGATCATCTTAGAAATGGTAGCTGACTTTTGTAAAAAACATCAAAATTTTAATATAAAATTTTAAGTTATTCAGAGCTCACAACAAAATGAATTGGCTTATGAGTCATGAAACATTATTCATAATATGTACTGTTACAAACTACCATGTGTCTTCAAGTTTTTTAAAAAAGAATTGAGGGATTATAGTGTTGTTACTTGTTTTATAGTATACACTAAAAAGCACAAACTCAGTACTGTTGCACATATTGCTTTCAAATTTCTCTAGGAAGAAGCCATCTAGAGACAATTATCTTTTGGTATTATGCTTTTCCTATGTTTCTTAAAGTGATTTACAAATATTTTTCATATAATAATAAGAACATTAAAGAATACTTTATTTGGCAGGTCAGCTTACAACAAAGAGGGAAATCAAAATGTTTTTGGAAACAACAAGAAAACATATACATCTCTTAGGTGCTGTTTCACTATAAATCCTGTTTTCATATTAGAAAATGAAGGAGCCAGCAACACAGAATCACTCCTTTTCCTAGCAGGTCTAGCAGTTAACGTATGTACATTTTCAGACTTATCAGTTTAACAAGGGCAATCACTGTTTAATTTCACAACTTCATTTATCTTAGTGATAGCCTTAGAACCATGGAGTCTCCTTTTCTTACGACAGTATTACTATTTCCATGCATTTTTCCCGCAGGCTGATTTGACGCCCTTCCCCCCCAAAGATACGGTGCATAACATAACCGCAGTGTACATTCTGCAGAGATAAGGCTGTGGCAGTCTTTTAACGTCAGCTTGTATGCATGTGGAGGGGAAAGCAAACAAGCAAGATGTGTTTGTCCTTAATCACATTCTTTTTCTCTCAGAGATGTTCCAAGTAATGACAGACCAAGCTCAGAATCCCGGTTATCAGCCTTAGACATACAAGGTGTGCCAGGCATCTCCAAAGGAGATAAGGCTAAGCTGTGCTGTTAACCTCGACTTGCTTATTTGAGGTTAGAATTGGAATATATGTCATATTAAGTTCTTGGTCTTTATATACATTTTATTTTCAAAGGCCATTCGTTTTATTTATAAAAGTAATATGTGTCTGTTGAAATTTTTTTTAAAAACTGAACTGTGTAAAATATAAAATGAAAGTCATCTGTAGCTCCATGCCACTCCACAGAAGTCACCATTAATGGGTGGGGTAATGATTTTTCACTGTTTTTTCCTTTGTAATGAAGATAAGAACTTGGAAGGATGCAGCATTGTACTGTACTGTGTTATGACTAAGAATGTTTAAATAGCGTGCTGTACATATGATCCTCAGAGAATATATGTAATTCTGCTTTATAAAACAGTAACTTTTTCTTTGGCTGATTGTCTTTCCCCTTTTTTGGTCTTACTATAAACCCACAAGCATTCATGCCATTTCACATGCCTTTGCTCATCTCCCATATAGAAGTTTTTCAGGTTGCATTTTAAAGTTTTTACATATAGAATTTAATCAACAGAATTTTGCTAGATGTAGTGCTCACTGTTCCTCAGGTGGGCTATTTGATGCAGAGTATAAAAATGAGGTGATCTGGGGGTGAGGGAAATTGGGGGGGAAAGAAGGCAAGAGAGCAAGGAGAAGTCAGGAGGGATACCCCAAATCCACCTGAAACCACATGGAATATGGAGACTCAGCCAAGAATCCATCTGTGGCTGGAGATGAGCTGTGCAAACCAAGAAAGTGGATGAGGTGAGACATGCCCAATTCAATGTAATTACATTATATTAAAAATAATAAAAATGAGTGTGAGCTTTGGAGTCAGGCAACCTGGGTTCACATCTCAGTTCTGCCACATACCAATTATTTCGGAATATTTTGTCTTTCTTGGGACCCTGACCTTGATTTTCAAGACAGCTCTCTGTTAGTATGCCTTCTTTTGTTTTGGCCACCTGGTCTTAGATTTCTTTGAATGTTCCTCTTCCTCTGTCTATCTCTTGAATGTTTATGATCTCCTACTTTCTGAAGTCTCTTCTCACTCTTTGCATTCTTAGTGAGCATTTGTAAAATTGAATCACAGAAATATAATACTACCTTTGAGTGTTGTATCAAATAAGGCATAAGAGTGCTTCACCATAGTAAGTGCCTGACCATAGTAAGTGGTTCCATAAATGTTCCTTCTTATTATTATGTATATTATTTTAGTGATGCCATTACAATAGTGAAATGATATTAAAATACTGGTATGTACATTGTCTATAATTTATAAATAAATACTTATTTTTAAGTTTACTCTTACCACTTGGAGCATCTTTTCTCATACATAGAATATTTTAAACACTTAAGTGCCAGAACAGTTTATAAATGTTTATTTAACATTAAAAAATCTTTTAATTTTTTTTTTTTTTTTTTTTTTTTGTAGTTTTGGCCAGGGCCACGCTTGAACCTGCGACCCCTGGTATATGGGGCTGGTGCCCTACTGCTTGAGCCAAAGGCACCACCCATTTTAATTTTTAAATAATTATAGATTCACAGGAAGTTGTGAAGAAATTAAAGAGATAGTTGTGTATGCCTTGCTTAGTTTCCCTCATTGGTTACATCTTACATGGGTATAGTATAATGTCAAAACCAGGAAATCAGCACTGGTACAATATGTGTATATAGCTCTGGGTAATTTTATCACATGGGAATGTGACTGTTATTTTTTCATAAGGAAATATAATTCTGGTGGCTCGGCACCTGTGGCTCAACGGGCTAAGGCACCAGCCACGTATACCTGAGCTGCCGGGTTCGAATCCATCCTGGGCCCACCAAACAACAATGACAGCTGCAACCAAAAATAGCCAGGTGTTGTGGCAGGCGCCTGTAGTCCCAGCTACTTGGGAGGCAGAGGCAAGAGACTCGCTTGAGCCCAGGAATTGGAGGTTGCTGTGAGCTGTGTTGCCACGGCATTCTATCCAGGGTGACGCTTGAGGCTCTGTCTCAAAAAAAAAAAAAAAAAAGAAATATAATTCTGGAAATGGGTAAAGGGAAGATAAAGCAAAAATAGTAGCAATATATTGTGATTTATAGCTTATATAAAGATAAAATGTTAGACAATTACAACATAAGACATAAGGTAGAGGAGTTGAGAATGTATTGTTATAAGGTTCTTACATCAGACTTTAAGTGATATAATATTATTTGAAGGTATATTATAATTACTTATAATGGTTATTTTAAACCTTAAGGTAACCAAAAGTATTTTATAAAAAAAGTATAAATTTTAGCTATTAGTGGAGATAAAATGAAATTTAAATTAAAAAATACTCAGGTAAATCAAAACCAAGTAGAGAAAGAAGAAAAGAGAAGAACAGATAGAGAAAATCTAACAATTAGGTAGATAGTAGATACTAATGGGATATTAATAATCACATTAAATGTAAATGATCTAAGCAACTGAATTAATAGAGATTATCACATTGAATTTTAAAAAGCAAGTTCTGGACTATCTCTGAGAAATCCTTTATATTTAACAACATAGATAGTTTAAAAGTAACAGGGTAGGAAAAAGATATACCTTATAGTTACTAATCAAAAGAAAGCTATATTAATGTCAGGGAAATCAGACAACAGAACTGAGAGTATTGCCAGGGATATCAGTAGATTACTTACTGATAAAAATGGTAGCTCATCAAAAAGACATACTAATTCTAAATTCAAAACAAATAATTCTATACATCTAACAAAAAGATTAAATCACAGAGAAAAACCTAGTAGAAATGAATAGAGAAATACATAGTTAGGTTTGAACATTTCAACATTTTTCTTTGAGTAACCAGTAGAACATACTGGATATCACTGTCAGAATTGCTGAACGATACTGTCAATCAATTTGGGCTATTTAACCTTCATAGAACATTCACCCAGAAAAGCAGAATACGCAGGTTTTTCAAGCTCATCAAGATGAACCATATTCTATTAAATAACACTCAGAAAGTTCAAGGGAACTTAACTTATGTTCTCAAGGAATTAAATTAGAAATTAGTAATAAAGGGTTATAAAATCCTCAAATCCTTCTAAATTAATAACACATTTCTAAATTGCCCATGAACAAAGAGGAAGTAACATTGGAAATAATAAATTTTTTTAATTAATTAAAAATTATAATACAGCATATCATAATTTGTAGGCAGTAAAGCAGTGTTGAGATGGAAATTTATAGCATTAAATGCCTTTTAAATTAGAAAACAACTGTCTAAGCGTCTGCTTGGTGAAACAAGAAAAAGAAAATTTACACCAAAGTAAGTAAAGGATATAATAAAGACAAGGCTAAAGAAAATAAAAGAACAATAAAGAAAGCCATTAAAAGCAAAAGCTAATTTTTTTAAAAAGATCAGTAATATTGATTAACTTTTAGCCAGACTGAATAGGAAAACAGAAGGTGCCCTAAGTGTTCAATATCAGCGATAAAAGAGAAGACAGCATGACAAACCTTAGAGAGCTTAAGAAGAAAATAAGGATCTATTGTATTTTGACAAATTAGAAGACTTAGACAATTTTTTGTTGTTGTTAGAAACAAAAATATCAAAACTTACCTAACAAGAAAGTAGATAACCCAATAGTTCTCCATCTATTAATGGACTTGAACTTCAATAACTTAAATAAAAATCTTCCCAAAATAAAAGTCCAGCCCCAGATGCTGTCATTGGCATATTGTACAAAATGATGAAGGAAGAAATTTTACCATTCTACCCAACTCTTCCAAAAAGTTAGAATGGAGGACATTTCCCAGCTTGTTACATGGAGCCAACAGTACCCTGATACCCAAATCAGGTCAAGACATTGCAAAAAGGGAAAATTGTAGACTATAGATTGAAAAAAAAAAAAACTTCCACAAAATATTAGTAGAGTGAATCAGCCACATACAAAAACAGAATTAGGTTTATTCTGGGAATATAAGGCTGGTTCAAACTTTGAAGATCTATCAGTATAATTCACTATATTGTCAGAGTAAAGGAAAAGCCATATGATTGATATGTTACAGAAAAAAATTTTTGATAAAAATCAACCTCTAACTCTGATAAAAACTCATAACACACTAGACAACAAAGAACTTGCTCAGAAAGACATTTACAAAAAAACCCACTGCAAACATTTGATTTTATGGTAATACACTGAATTCTTTCTTCTGTAAGATTGGAAACAAGGCAAGGAATTCTCCTCCCATCACTCCTGTTCAACATCAAACTTAACGGAGGTCCTGGCTGGTGCTGTAAGGCAAGAGAAATGAATTGGAGTCATAGTGATTGTACATGAAATGATTATTTACATAATGTAAATAGTAATAAGTCCCAAAGATTCTACTAAAAAGCTAATAAAACCAATGAATGTACTTAGGAAGTTTTCAGAATACAAAGTTTAAAAATTCATTATGTATCTATATGCTATCAGTGAAAAATTTGAAGTTAAAAAATAATTTTCATTAATTTCAAAACAGTGACATACTTAACCTAACTTTTACAGCATACATGCAAAATATATTTTTTGGAAACTAAAACATTGATGATCGGAATCAAAGAATAGCTAAATAAGTAGAGTGTAAAAACTGATTGTAAAACACAAAGTTGTTAAAATATTAGTCCTCCACCCACTTGATCTATTGATTCTTTTTAACTCTAATCATGTTTACAGCAGGAATTACTATAGCAAATGATCAGATTCTAAAACTTATATGGGAAAGGAAAGCATAAATAATTTGGAAAAGAAAAACAAAATTAAGTGAGTTTTACTCTGTAAATTTTTTTTTTTTTTTCAGTTTTTGGCCAGGGCTGGGTTTGAACCCACCACCTCCAGCATATGGGGCCGGCACCAGGATGAAGTCAGGGGTTTTAGTGTCACCTGAATACTGCACATTGTACTTAATATGCAAATTTTGATCCCCCAGTCCCTTCCCACTTCCCTTCTAATGAGTCTCCAAACATTTTACCACTTTATATGACCATGTGTCCCCACTGTTTAGCTCCCACTTACAATTGAGTACATGCCATATTGGTTTTTCTATTCCTAAAATACTTCAGTTAGTATTATGACTTCCAATTCCATCCAAGTTCCTGCAAAAGACATTATTTCATCTTTTTTTAATGATTGAGTTTTCTATGGTGTGTATGTGTAGCATGGGTGAGAAACTGTGGAAAATGCTGTCTGCTCCTGTCTTGGTCTCAACAGCAGCCTACAGCACGGCAGTGAGGACCTTCCTGGGGTGCATAGGAGTGCCTGGGCTCCTCCAATCTTCCTTGGAGCCACGCAATGGCTGCCAGCTCACCTCTGGTTCCACTGTATCCAGACTCTCAGAATGGCACCAACCTCCAGCTGCTCTGGGTTCGGATACCTGTGGGTTTCTACCTGAGTTCCTTTTCTGGAATGGTGTCTCTGCAATCTCAGAGCATCTCCTGGTGTTCAGCCAGAAAGCTGTGTAGGTCAGGGAGTTCTCTTATAGCAGAGACTGTGAAACTCATCTAGGAGAGCATACCCCTCGGGGAGCTTCTCTTTTACTCTTTTCCAGGCTGTTAACCAACCACTGGCTGGGAAGGTTGCCCTTTAACTATGCCCTTAGCCACATTTGGTGCTTCCCATTGCTTCCCTGGTGAATTCTCCCTAGGTATTTTCATCTAGACAATGTGCTTGAAATGTGAGAATCTGTTTACTATTGTGGTTCATCTCTGTGGAGGAGGCATGTACTACCTGTGTCTAGTGGGCCATCTTGATCCTATTATTCCTGATTTGAATACTTAACAGTAAAACTATAGTAATCAAGAGAATGTAGTGAAAGGATAGACAGAGGGAACAATTGAAAAATATAGAGATTCCAGAAGTAGATCCACACACATATGGACATCTGATTATTTCAACACATGATGTTAAAACAATTTGAAACCTAAATGTGTAAAATTGAACCTTGACTCATATCCATTTTGTGTACAAAAATCAACTGAAATTGCATTGTAAACAAGCATCAAACTAGAAACTAAAAATTTACTGAAGAAAATCTTTGTGATTATGGGTCAGGTTATGGGGACCCAAAGCGATTCCTTAGAATCTTAGATAATTATATCAAAGTCTTGATCCATGACAAAAATTTATAATTTGAACTTCATAAAAGTAATAAGCTTCTGCCCTTCAAAAACACTGTTATTAGAATGAGAAAAGAAGCCACAGACATGGGTAAAATATTTGCAAAATACATACTTGATAAAAACTTGTCTTCAGGATGTATAAACAACTCTTGATACTCAGCAATAAAACAAACAACTCTCTAAAAACTATTTAAAAATGCAATCTTACACTTCACCAGAGGACACATACAGATGACACCCAAGGACATGACAAGATGCTTAATGTTATTTCTGTTAGGTAAAGCATATAAAACCACAGTGATATGTCACTGTATATCTGTAAAACAGTTAAAATCAAGATAAGTGACAATATCAAGGAGATGCTGATGTATAACAATTGGAACTTTCATAAATTCCTGGTAGTAATACAAAATGGTGTAGCTATTTGGAAAACAGACTGGCTGTTTCTTATAAAATTAAACATGTAATTTATGTTACCATCCAATATTCTCATTCCTAGAAACTTATTTAAGAGAAATGAAAATCTGTGATCATGTAAGAATCTTTATGTGATAATTACAGTGCCTTTATTCATAATCACCCCAAACTGGAAACAGCACAGTGTTTAACTGTGGAATGAATAAATATTCCGTAGTACATCCATACAATGTATTGGTACTCTGCACTAAAAAGGAACAAACTACAAAGACATCAACATGGGTGAATCTCGTATGTATTATGGTAAGTGAATGATGTCTGGCTCAAAAGGCTCCTTTCTGTACAATTCCATTTACAGTACATTCTGTAAAAGCGAAATGTATAAGAACAGAAAACTGATTAGTGCCAGGGACTGTGGATAACCAGAGTGGTTCACTACAAAGGGCATGAGGAATTTTTGTATCAATGGAACTGTTGTATTTCTTGATTGAGGAGGAGGTTTCATGACTGTATTCTTTTATGGGAACTTAGGGAAGTGTATACATTGAAGCCGAAATTTCACTACATGTTAATAATATTACAATTTGAAAATTAGGTATAAAAGCATATATATTTTTCAAAATTTTTTCACACTTGATGCAATAATTGTTCATGTTTATGGAGTACAGTGTGATGTTTCAATATATGAATATATGCGTACATTGTGTAATGATCAATGAAACCATACTTTATTTATTTTTTAATTAATTAAATTATTATTTTTTTTGAAACAGAGTCATTCTTTCACCCTGGGTAGAGTGCTGTGATGTTATAGCTCAGAGCAACCTCAAACTCCTGGGCTTATGTGGACCTTTTGCCTCAGTCTCCCCAGTAGCTGGGAGTACAGGTGCCCACCACAACGCCTAGCTATTTTTAGTAGAAGTGGGGACTTGCTCTTGCTCAGGGTGGTCTTGAACTCCCAAGCTCAAGCAGCCCACCCACTTTGGCCTCCCAGATTACAGGTGTGAACCACAGCGCCAGGCAGTAAAATCCATACTTTTAATGTTGTTAGATTGAGTATGGAAATGACTAATGATAGCTCAGTGACATATGGAGAAAGAAAAAGTGGTGAAGAAAAGTCTTAGTAGTAGGAAAAGTAGTACAAGGAGAGGATGCAGAGCTTTAGGGAAAGGGAGGAGTTTGGGAACTGAGGACAAGAGTCCATAACTGTAATGTCCCCTCCCCACACATGGGGTGTTTGCTCTCATTCTGGACACATTGTGCTTTGTAGAGGTAAGTGTGGAATAGTCCTCTCAGAAGGTTTTTTTCATAGATATTCCATCATTCAGAAAGTTCTAACTAAGGCAGCTATTTCCATAGCTAAAATCCTACTGCCTAAATCTTTACATACTAGTTTAAGTTTCTACACCTTCTTCATTGAAATGATTTTCTCATTGTGGGTTAAATGAGGTGTCTGTGATGTTAGCACAGTGGCTGGCACTGAGTATGTTTCAATAACTAATTATCATGAATTAATGATGACAGTGCTTATTTTAAGGTTTAAAGCATTTATATTTCATAGTTAATAATTGAAGCTCAGTGTCACACCTGGACTCCTGACCCAACTCCCATTCTCTTCAAAGGCTAAAAACAAACACAGGGATATAGAAGATAACTGTTTCCAGTGTTTTCCATGAAAATGACCCTCTCAGTTCAAACATAATACCTCTTTTTTGTTTTGGTTCCCATTTTAGAGGACTTTAAATGTGCTCATAAAATGATGTCTGTGTTACTTCAGTCCCTGGGAGATATAGGTTGCAAGTGAATGGGGCGAGTATTCTTAAATTAAGGTTGAAAATATTAGCCTTGCAGGGCCTGTCAGACTCTGGTTTACTCTTGCCTGGTGTCAGATCTGTTGGAAAGCTTTGACAAACAGTTGGTATGTCAGAGACAGCTAAAGCCTCAGAGAGGTGCATAGAGACGCATAAATCTATCATCTAATAAACTCCACTAGTGGCAGGTGTCTCCGAACCCCAAGTCACAGTGATGTGGGCATGTGGGTTTTGTTAACCAGAAACAGCATTTTAACAATGACAGCTGTAAAAAGAGACAGTTCTAGACAGGAATTTGCCATCTGAAGAACTGCAAACTAATCTTGCCTTGAAATGAAAAGATGATGGTGTGTCTTACTTTATAGAGAGAAAGGATATCACTGTTGAGCTTATTTCCTAACAATTTTAAAATTATTGTTTTAAATGATGTGCAATTTTTTATATAAGATTTTCATAAATTTTAATCGATTTAGGGGGTACATGGATTTCATTTTTTTTTCATTTTTTGTTATTGCTACATAGATGAATTGTATAATTTGAGATCAGGGTTTTTACTATATCTTTCAGGATAATTGTACCTGGTAGGAAATTATCTTTTTCTCAACAGAAGATTGAGGGGCTACAGATTAGTAAGTCGTCTACATATTGAATAAGGGCACCCTCCGAGAAGTTTACTTATTATTATTTACTTTATTATTATTTATTATTATTAGCTTACTTATTATTATTTACTTTATTTTAGCTTTTCTGGGGGAACACAGTTCACATTCATTGGGTGGAAAGCCCAATGTCCTAGCTACAAAGCAAAGCAGAAGTTAAATACTTATGCCTGTGTTGCCCAACAATGCTAACAAGAGAACAAGAAGAGGAGGATGGTAACCATTAAAGGCTTTTAAAACTGAAAAAGCTGCTCCCATGTTCAATGTGACAAGCTTACAGGATACATCCACTATGATCCTTGGCCCTCTTCTTGAAGAGCCTGGGCCCCATCCATCCCAAGGCAGGTCTTCATTTACCGTCATCGCCTTGGCTGGTTTCTTAGGATAGTCACAGACCCTGCCTCCTCTGCCATCCATGTTAGGCCCCTTCTGGTGACTCTCTCTCCTCAGATGGCCTGGTTCGCCACAGATGAGACACATCTGGCAAGACTTCACATCACTGCCAGAGGACTGTCATTTCCCTTGCTTGTCTCACACTGGACCCCAGGGACTGGCTGCAATGACAGCTTTTACAGTTTGACCTTTAGCATTCTTCATTTGCCTCCTCCAGATCACAGTTGTTGAACACCGAGGTGGCCAAGTTCAGTAGTTCATTTGAGTCACATTAGGGTCCCAGTGCCCACTCTGGAGTTTCTTGGGATCCAATATGGAATGTGGGGATTGCAGGGGTCCCCTGGACATCTTTTTCCTGGGGCTTCTGCATCAGGAAAAACGTTGAAGTTTTTCATAGCACCAGAAAAGATGCTGGGGGTCAGGGTTCCTGGTTTCCCAAACCCAATTGACCTGGTTCAATTATTCGGCTGAGCTGGAAAGTTCAACCAAGGCATGGTGGTTATTGAAAGTAAAAATGAATGGAAATTGGAAATAAAACTGGAGCACAGGCACTGTGAATAGAAAGTAAAAGTAACCTGCAGAAGTCTCAGTATAACAAAGAGAAATTTTATTTAGGAAGAACAAAGAGAGAGCTTAGAGCACTCCCAAAGAGCATTGAAGTGGATTCCTCTCATGAAAGAGCAGAGGGTGAGAGACTGATGGGTAATTTCTTATCTTGATGCCCCTACCTTCTCACTTCCTTGTTTCCAATGTCAATCACATCTCTTTATGACCATATATAGTCATTGTTTCACTCCCTCTTAAGCTATTCTTGAATTTTGACCAGAATAAAAACTTGGGTTTAGAAAGTCATATGTAATTAATGTTTGGTCTCTTTATTTTTATGCTTTTGAAGAAGTCTTGATAAAAGTCCACATGTCTGGCTTTATATTAAAAAGGAATGTAGATATTTTTTGCAACATTCCACATACTCCATTAAATTTAGGTTTAACAATTTACCTATGTCCTTTTTGTAATTTTAATTACTTCCAGTCACCCTAAAAGACCAACAGTTGCTTTGTCAAGCCTTCTGTGGCTGTGGTAGGGGACCTGCCTGAGATAACAGGTGAGCCCAGCTAACCGCCCAGCACCAGTATGCTGATACAGTTGTTGAATTTGCAGGTCAGGATACTCATTTTACATGGGAAGGTATGTGTTCTGTTGGCTGTCATAAATTTGTGAATTTACAAAGGCCTCAGGCTGTCTGACAAGACCCTCTACCATATGTGGTAAATGGGTAATTTCCATCCTTGAGAATGATGCTTTCCTTACTTAGTATATGTGAGGCAGTGAACAGAATCCTCTTTCTTGAACAAAAATAGGTATGTGAAACACTTTTCTGTCCAGTGGGACCTCCAAAGAGAACATCTAATCAGTGATGGTGGTCATGATATACAGTTAGCCCAACAGTTCAGCACTTGGGTGTTCAGCCATTGTCTGCCACACAGGTCCTAGAGGTTAACACCTCTTTAGGTGTTGTACGTCACTTTTGCTTCATTCTATCTGTGCTCATCTGTTTGGTTTAATTCAGCTGATCCGTCTAGTGGTTCAACTTTACTGCAGTTGTTCAGTTTGTCTCTCCCCAAAATCGATCACCAATTTGACAATGTTGGGAGGTGGGGTCTTGAGGAGGTGTTTGAGGTAGGGAAGTAGATCTTTCATGAACAGATTAATGCCTTCCCGGCATTAGGGAAGTGAATACATTCTTACATTAGGGGGTGAATACATTCTTGCTGAGAACCTGGATCAGCTCTGGAAAGAGTCAGTTGTTACAAAGAATCTGGCATCCTTGATTCTGTGTCTTGTGTCCTCTCTTACCATGTAGTTTCCTTATACATCCTGGCTTCTTTTCTGCCTCCTGCCATGAGTTGAAGCAGCTTGAGGCCCTCACTAAGATCCAGGTGTTCTTACAGGTGACCCTTACAGCCACCCAAATCACAAGGAAAATAAACCTCTCTTCTTTATAAACTAGCCAATCTCATGTGTTTTATTATAGCAATAGAAAATGGACTGTGACACTTACCAGGAAAGACAAGCTGACGGATAAAGAGGGTGACTCCTTCTCCTAGGCATACTCTAACAATTCTGAATGATTTTCATTTGGGCCAAAAATTAAGTCTTTTTGTTAACTTTCATCCCTAAATAATTCAAACCTTGCTGGTCCTCACATTATAGAAAGGAATGGCAGCAGCACAGTTTATATGATACAGTTAACATTATCACATGTGAGCCCGGCACTGCCCTCTGGGCCTGCTGTTGTCATGTGTGTTATTCTCAACACTAGCATATGTGTGTGCTCTTTCAGTCTCCCCTTTGCCAGGCTCTGTTCTAGGCATCCTCCTGTGGTGAAACAACAGCAAAAACATCAAAAGAAAAAAAAAAGTCTTTTTCTCATGATGCTTTCTGTTAGGCATAATTCCAAATCATTTTTACTGGAAACTGAAATAAATGATAATCATTTTTTTTTTGCAAGTACTACATATGATTAGTTTGTCTCATGCCAAAGCCCATGTTATTTCTAGTATAATTTATTAAATTCTGACATGATAGGCTTTAAAAACTTACTCTTCACTGTATTTAGGGGAAAGATTGGTCATCTACACAGCAACAGCAACACTGCCACCAACAGTAACATAAAGGCTCCCTGGGAAACCTCAGTTCAGCAGGAGCTGGAAAGTTGCATCCCTTCCCCACTATCTAGTTTAAGACACTGTTTCTCATCCTTAATGGGGACAGCCAGCATCATCTTTTGGGTGGGGATGCAGTACCTTGAGCTCCTGTTCAAGTCAAACCATTGTCTTCCTTTTTTTTTTTTTTTTTTTAGAGACAGTCTCACTTTGTCACCCTTGGTAGAGTGCGGTGGCATCACAGCTCACAGCAACCTCCAGCTCTTGGGCTTAGCCGATTCTCTTGCCTCAGCCTCCCAAGTAGCTAGGACCACAGGCGCCCGCCAGAACACCCAGCTATTTTTTTATTGCAATTTGGCTGGGGCCGTGTTTGAACCCACCACCCTCGGGATATGGGGCCAGCACCCTACTCACTGAGCTACAGGTGCCGCCCCAAACCATTGTCTTTTCCTTTTTCACCTGTTGTTTTCCCCTGGATCCTTGGGACTTTATGTTGGGTTACTTTAAATTCTGTTTGTTGACTTAACATGTGGCTAAAGCTCCTTCTTTTGACTAATGGAATTTCTGTATCCTGGAGTTGCCCTTTACCTTTGTGATTGAGGTCAACATGTCCTTTTACATGTTGTGATAGGAATCAAAAATTGTGATTATATCACATCAAGCTGATGATTTGGGTGTGTCTTGGGGTTGTCTCCTATAGCATGGAGGAAGGCATTTTTATTGAAGGCTCAGAAGTAAAATTGTTAATTCTACAGCACATCACAAGACCAGAGGCTTATTTCTTGGGAAATCTACTTTGTAACTTTCAGCCTGAATCCTGCCTTCTTTCTGCATGATAAAGCAACTGACCATATTTTGAGTTGAAGTGAAACTAGTACTCATTTATTAAAGTTCTAGCTGGGTGATACATGCTTGTGGAAACCAGGCTGATAGAAGATGAGAATGGACCTGTTGTTGATGATCCTGTTACTTCACATACTGTGGGAAGACAGGGTGTTAGCATTCAGAAGGGACCACCTACAATCTGGTGAATCAGAGATGCCATTTGCAGGGTTCTTGGCTTAGTCTTTCTAGTTGAACTTGCATATTTGCATTGCTTTTAACATAAAATTGTTGTCATCTCCTACCCCTCTGCCCAGGGGTCAGAAAAAGTAAATATGAAATAGAGTAGCTTCCTGTAAGTGTAATTAGTAAGCTGTACTAATATGTTTCTGTTGAGTGTTCTTTTTCACACTGGATGGATGCTCTGTGCTGGGAGGCATTATCTAGTCAGGTTTTACCAACTCTTTGAAGTTGGTATTTTTTATTCCTATTTTACATTTGATAAAATTGAGGCTAAACAGAATTCAGGAATTTGAGCTCATACTTTGTACAGCCACAAAGTGGCAGAACCGCCCTACTTTCACCCACTTGGGTGGCGTCCTAACTGGAGTATGGTGGAGTAGAGAGAAGTGTGGGCTCTCAGGAGCAACTTGATGCTGCATCATCGTTTGGAGGCTCCCATCCCTGTCTCCGGGTTCTCCACAGTGTCTGTCAGCCCTTCAAGGCAGCATAGTGTGTGCTCCTCCTTTTCAGCCTGCAACCCAGTCACCTACAGGGAAAGGCATCTGTACTCACTTTGCTTTTGATCTTTGTCAAGTATAAACCTGAGCCCTTGCAAGAAGCACATGGTCAGCCTCTCACCTTGGGTTTCTCAGGTGCCTTGACCTGCACATATAGGGGCTTTGGGATAAGAGACCCCCAGGTCCCATATGTGAATATCTCCAGCACGTTTAAAGGAAAGTTTCTCAACATGTCTGTTCAATTCTTGTCACCAGTAATTCTTCTTAAACCATGTTTTGATGAGAAAAAAAGATTAAAGAGAATTTATACGTCCAGAACGTTCCCAATTGAACATTGAATACATTAAAAATGTATAGGGATAAGACTCACTCAAGAAATATTCCATGTTGTGGTTGCCCCTAGGTGACAGGATACTGATTTTTGAAAAAATTTCATGCATACTGTTATATACTGTTCTGTATTTTTTAAATTACCTACAAAATCAAAAAGAAGTAAAATACAAACCCAAGAAAATGTTTTGTAAACACTTTAGTTTTTTATGTGACTTATTGCCTAGTAACTCCAGTGAGAAGAATATGGCTGAGAGAGATTCATAGGTTTCTCTTTTTGTCTTCAGCACAGCCTCCCTAAGACATCTTGTCATTTTCTTTCTTTATAATTCTGGGTATTTTTTTTTCTTAATTAATGTTCATAATTCTGTATTCTCTTAATTGTTTCTTTTAACATGGAAGGTTCCCTTCTGATGTCTTCAGTAGTAATTTTCAGGAAATCCTTATTTGACTTGCTGGCCATGACCATGATCTAAATTTTGTATAATTTTAATTTGTCTGCCATCTTAGAAGTAATAGCATAATCACATGGAATATAAATTACCTTTACCCTTTTTTAGAGGTTCCATATCAAAAAATTACTTACATTCAAAATATACTGAAATTTCTTTCTTACCATTTTCTTAATATCCTGAATTCAATCTATATTTGTCTGTTAAATATAATTTTTATTTTCATTAGGAGTTCCCAAGATCATCCCCCAATATAGCAATTCACTAGGAGAATTCACAGGACTCAGCATATAGTTTTTTTCATAGCTAAGATTTATTATGGTAAAAGGATATACAAGATCTGCTCATTAAATAGTGCCCACAGTTTTACTAGGGGATAATCATGTAGGTACCCTCTACCTAGCATGTACCAAAATACCAGACTCCCAGAAGGAAAGCAGACTCATGGGTTCAGAATAAGCCACATTGTTAGTACAAACAGATTGGGCACAGTGAGATACTTTTATCAGGGAATGGGAGAACCAGAAATCCTGAAAGTTTTCTGTGTGCCTGCCAAGGGCCAAAGCTATAAGCAAGGTTTTCAAGGGATAGCTGTCTCAGACCTGCTATTAACTCTTTTCTGTTCAACATACAATAAAAAGCTAGAAATAGTTTTTGATGCCAAAGATCAAAGTGGTTAGTTGGAGTAAAGAGTGGCCCCACTGTGGTCATTAACCTCCTCAAGGGTGACTTTGGATAAACTTCCCTTTACCTCCATCTTTGCCTCTGTAAGGTGCACTTGTACTTCTGCACATTAGAATTCTGTGTTTCTATGTGTGTTCTAGTACTTTATATTGCAGAGATTCCCAAACTGGTATCCATGTACCCCAGGGTTAAGTGAAGGCTTTTCTAAAAGTATAATGCACTCAGAGTTGTGAGAAAATTAATTTCTTTTTAACATGTACTCTTACCTAAAGTTCATCTATATGAGAATGCACGTTGGATAGGGGTGCTGGTTCCCCCTTCCCATGACTACTTTTGCTTTATGGAATAAATGCATTACTTGCAGGTAGACAAATAAAGGTAGAGGCTTTGAGGGCAAGTCTTGAAAAAGCAAAGTAAAGATAGATCAGAAGAAAGAACCGAAGGTAAGAAGAACCGAAGAAAACATCATCGAGGCCTTACACTTAAAGCAAAATTTGTGTACCTTATTTACCAGCTGCTGGCTCAAATCCACTGTGTTGTCATCGCCCTTGATCCACAGCTGGTCCACATTACCCAGCCATACTTAGAGTAGGAGCTCCTTGAAAGGTATGGGCATAAAAGTGAGATATATCACTCTCAGGTTTTGCTCCTAAATCTCCCTCTTATGTTCTCCTCCATACTGTTTTGTTGGAATAGAGTTGACTCACACAGAGACTCCTGAGTCCAGATATTGAGACAGCAATGCTTTGTCTGCCTAGGTCCCTGAATGGCTGTGGTGGGGTAGCTCCCCACTGTGCAGCCCAGTATGTTACGTGAGCAAATCATGAAATCTATTGCATTTAAGCTGTTGGATAGTTGTGACTATCTTTAAGTCAAATGTACTGTTGATTATTTCTTAGAATTCAGAAGTGAGATGCTTGATATGGGAATGCATATTAATGAATTTATTTGAATTGAAAAATGAATTCAGACTTTTTCTGATAGAAAATAAGTCTGTTTTTACAAGTTGGTTTGATAATAAGGACTTCCTTCATCTGCTGGTGCAGCCATTTCACATAAATTGGCTACAGCCATTTCACAAAATTGTGCTAAATCCATAGTCTCAAAGTTGGACAGAAATATATTTAAAGCACACATATAATTATACCCTGGAATTATATGCTGGAAAATAATATCCTTTTTAGATCTATTTAACCTTAATATTTAAAAATAAAAGCTTCATAAATCTCAACTTAAGCATTCACAGTGGGATTTAATATTTAAAATTCTTTGGGGGAATTGTAAGCAAAAACATTAGCAGACCTCTAGTATAAAATAGAGCTTATAACAAGCAGTTCAAATGAGTCTTAGTTGACCTGTTTAATATATCAGCCATTAGTTATTCACTTATATAAATGAGGTAAGTGTTTGGGCAAACCTAAGGCATATGACAGAGACCGACACTATAGCTTGGACAACTTCAGCTGTTGTAAATCTTCCAAATTGCCCTCTTAACATATTTGTAGATTCTCATCAGGCAGGTGAATGGAAATGTTGAGTAACTGATCTTCCTGTAAGAAAAGTGTCTGTATAGGGGGATTACTTCACTTAGTGCTGCCAGTAAACCTGAAATTTTATTGTTCCTCTCCTTCCCTGAATCTCTTTTATGTGCCAGGGAGACACATAGATATGGGATGGACTTCAGGACATGGGCCAAGTGTTTGTAGGAAAGAAATTGAAGAATAACTAGGTGCCTAAAGTGCTAAGGGAAAGACTTGTCTGACTGGATGCAGTTTCCTTATTTTATGATTTGGCAAGGCTTGTGTGCACAAGATTTTAACAACTTTAGGGAAACATTCCTACTATGCCCCTTAGAGAGTGTCAGGATGAGGAATGGCAATGGGAAGCCTGGACTATTGTCTTCCATGTGAATGAGTGAAAAAATCAGGGGAGATCATCAAATCTCATAGGTGGTACTGTCCCACTGACTGGTTTCAGCAGTGTGTTCCTGGCATTCCACTTAAGGATGTTGCTGACCATAAATGACAGAATCACACTTCACATTTCTATTGAAAAATGTTATAACACTTCATGAGCCCAGAGCCTGTAGAGAATATGGAGAAATCTAGAAAGTAGGATAATTGCACCGTATGAGGAAATATGGACATTCATGTTGATAGAAGGAATCCTTGGGGTTTCCAGCATCTGGAAAACAACCATCTACAGCCTTAGAGATGAGCTCAGAGGGGAGACGAGAGAAGGTAGATCAGGTGTAAGGTAGCGAAAGGCACGTGCTGCCTGAGAAACTCAGGGGCCAAGATGAACGTTGTAAATGTTTTGCAGTCCTTTAGATAACCGCAACAGAGAAGGACCCTAGAAAGCTAATAGGGCATTTTTAGGACGGTATTTTTGGTAAATGGAAAGGTAGCTATTGGGTGCTTCTCCCTTGGCATGGCCTTTATGCCTGTGAAAGGCATCATGGTGGTGCTGAGAACAGGGTCCTCACATAAATACTCCAAAACTTCCTTCTCTGAGATTTTGTCATTCCTCCAGCATAGAGCCTGTGACTTGTTTATCTTTGTGTTGCTCTAACCTCACATGGGGCCTGAGTTCATACTCAGAAAAGGTTTAAGTGAGAATGAATCATCCTAGAATGGGCAGGTTGAAAGCTCTTCTCCAACTTAGCCCATTGGAATGCTGTGGAGGAACTCAGACCAAAAGTCCCCTGAGGAATTAGGGGGACTACCTGAGTTTCATTTCAGAATCTTTAAAAGGTGGGATTCAGGAGGAGTTATGCACACAGCATTGTTACTAATTCTGTGACCAAGAGGAGATACTAGGTAAGGCCACCCCATTAAGAAGAATGATTCCAAAAGTCATCACGGTGTCTTCTAGAGCCTTGCTTTCAGTTTGGGTTCTCTCTAGGGGTGATGCTGAAGGGGAGATGACTTTTCCAGTAGCTATGTGCAGAAGCAGAGCTTTGGCCACTTCCTGTCCAGGAGTCCCAGGGTGCCGTCAGAGGCCTGCCGGGAGTACTTTCCCTACAAGCCTCTGCTTGGTTCCCTCAGCCCACATTTGTCTGCTGACTTGACACTTCATCTCCAGCCTACTGGGCTGTCACACTCGGCTCGGAATCTCACACTGCTTTAGAGCTGCTTCCTTGAGGGCAGGAAGATCTACAGGAAATAAAGAATGAAGCAGGCAATTTTGTCAAGCATTTGCAGTAGCAAAACACAGAGCTAACAAAAGGAACTTGTGTCTGTTGTTCAACAGGATGAATGATCAAGTTGTGTGCAATAAAAGGAAATTGCCAGATTTAGGAGAAATGATAAAATATAGCACCAAACATTAAGAGCTTTTTCTTAATTTAATATTGATAGTGCTAACCATTGTTTATGGTTCAGTCTCAAGCAGGGATAAGACCTGCAGTTTCCCTATTGTCTCTTTTCACGAAGTACTCGCGGTTTTAAATTATTTATCAAGTAAGAGTTCTCTCTGTTCACGAGCCTGCATATATTCATTATTTCAGGAATATTCCCCACTCTCCCTGTTCTGAGTCTGTGTTTTTTGGAGTGGGGGTGTATGTATATATAATATAGGTTGAATATTCCTTATCTGAAATGCTCAATACTAGAAGAGTGTTTAATCTTTAATTTATTTGAATTTTGGAAAATTTGCATTATGTACTTACCAGTTAAACATCCCTGATTCAGAAATCCAACATCTGACAGTCTCTAATGAGTATTTCTTTTGAGTATTATGCCAGCACTCAAAAAGTTTGAGATTTTGGAGCTTTTCAGATTGTGGATTTGGGGATTTGGGATACTCAACCTGCGTGATAGGGATATATCCTAAAAAATGCATTGCTGAGCAGTGTTGTTGTGTGACCATCATAGAGTGTGCTTACACAGACATGAACAGTATAGACCACTACACACCAAGCCTGTGTGGTCTAGCCTGTGGATCCTGGGCTATCACCGTACTGAATATGTAGGCACCAGAAATATGATAGTAAGTATTTGTGCCTCTAAATAATAAAAAATACAGCAGAAATGCAGTTGTGTATTATAGGACCATCATTGACCAGAATATCATAGTAGTGCATAGTGGTGTGGGTATGTATGTGTATATGAAACAAGGTAGTATCACTTAAACAATAAAACTGTTGGATAGGGTATATTCCTTCCATATCATCCCTTCTTTCAAACATGAGATAGGCAAGATTCTGTCTACAATAATTATTTGAGAATTTGGGTTGAATTCCTCAACAAGGGGATTTTAGTTGGACAAAGATTGAATGAGTGGAAGCATTGTGTAGAGAGAGGACCAAAGAGCTGTGGAGAATTTTAGGAAAGGTCCAACTTGTAGTCTGTGGTATGTCGTGGCAAAGAGTCGCTCACATGATCCCTTTGGATCCCAGTAACCAAATTCTTAGAGAAGACAAGGCCCTAGGTGGCCTAGTGTTTGCTGCCACAGAATGTTTTAGTGAAAATAAGGAATTTAATGGAGTTAGTTTCTTTCTTACAAGCATACTATGAAACTTAGGAAAAGGAAGATCATGAGCCCAGGGCTTTTAAGTTTATGAGAATGTTAATGAGCTGTGCCACTACCATGGGGAAACTTTAGGAGCCACTATGTGGCCACCATCTCTATGTCTCCCCATTTGTGAAAATAATATAGTTCATAAAAGGCAACTCTCTCAGCTTGGGTCCCAGCTTAAAGACTGGAGCAGAGCCACAACCAACATTTAGCATGAGTAAGACAAACATTTTGTCAATCACTGTGGTTTTGGAGATTATTGTTATTGGAACATGAATGATGATTAGTATAAAATCTATTATCAAGTGCTTTTGCAAAATGCCCACCTAGTGCCCTGTGATAGGACTCACTTTATTTGTAGGCTTACTCTTTAGTTACTCTTCAGAGCACAAATGTCTTTGTGTAGATCTCCATGACCATTCATAAAGCCACACACTGTAAATGCTGCCTAGTGCTACATTGCATGTAGTTTAAACAACCCTTTCCCTTATGACCTGTCTGATCTTAGTATCATTTCTGAACTGCTCTGTACCTTAGTTTCTTCATCTGAAAAATGAGAATGCTAATGCCTACCTCTTAGAGTATAGGTGAGGATTACATTAATAGTATATAATACCCTTAAACCAGTATTGGACAGGTAGTAATATTCAATGTATTCATCTACAAACTTTAATAAACACTTACCATGTTCCATCTCCTAAATAGTTACTTATAAAAGCTTGTAACAATGAGCAAAAATATGTAGGTTCAGATGCTTTTACATTTTCAAGTTTAGGAAGGGAGGCCCAAACAAATTAATTGTGAAGAAGCATAGAGTCATGAGAATCTCCATCAGGGAGCCTAACCTAGTTTAGAGGGCCAAGAATGGATGGCCCTGCAGGAGCAACATTTTAGAACTAAAAGATGAGTAAGTGTAGCCACAGTGAGGGTAGAGTTGGAGGGATGGTTGTCTAGGTAAAAGGGAGGGTATGTTTAAGATCATGGAGGCAGGAAGGAGGCAAGCACATCAGAGTATTGAGAGGAAGCCAGAGGGGCAGGGTAGGAGAGGAGGAGGTGGGTGTCCTGGGAGCTGAGTGGCAGAGGAGGGGGGTACTGGCCTTTTGGGGACGTCCTTGGCTCTCAGCCATTGTATGACAATGGGAAAATATTTGTCTTCTTCAGGCCTCAATTTCCTCATCTCTATAACATAAACAATCCTGTCAGTTCCAAAATTCCTATTCTAGGATTTTTTTTTTTTCTTTTTCCAATGAGGCTATGCCTTGGCTAATGAATTTTGATTATTTAGGGAAAACTAAGAGGAACAACAAAAAGTGGGGGGTGGAAACAGACTCCTTCTGGTCTGTTGATTAACCTGATGTTACTCTGTAAGATACGTGGTCGCAGTGGCTGGCCCTGGAGCAGCTCTGGTCTTTGGGGTGAAATTATGCTCAAGGATAGCATCGTATCGAAAGCTCTGGTTACAGGAAGCTGGTGTTTAGGCTGATGATTCTTGCCTGCTCTCCCTGCTCTGCTCGTAGAAGTGTGGGTTTTTTGTTTTTTTTTTTTTATGTTGTGTTTTTCTTTTCAGACTGCTTGGTGGGATAATTTTAGCGTTTGTAGAAAATGGTACTCCCCACTGGGTTTGTACATTAACCCCTCCTGAAGTGAACGGAGCATACAGTCTCAGAGGAACTTAGTTTTTTCCTTTCCCCTCATCCTCTTTTTATTTTTCATTTTAAGAAATTAAATTATTCTTCTCTAGTACTTTTGAATCCGAGAGCAAGCAGGAACTTTTTAAAAATGATCTAAAATTGGTAGATATTTTTATGTTTTACAATTCCACTGGCCCTAATTGTGATTTTCTGAGTTAGGCCATACGGGATTTTGGTTGCCTCTCTTCTATACACAATGATTGCTGCAGCACTAACATCAGAGTAGCTATTATCTGTTGAGTAAATGTGCCATCTGTCACAGAGGGAAACAAGGATCCACGTTTTCTGCTGCTTCCGGGTGGAATCCCTACAGAGAAGTGAGGCTTTGGAGAGAGGGGTGGGTACATGTTAGGTAGAATAACACCTCCAAAGGTGTCACCACTCTCATTTTTAGTCCCAGTTCTCCCGCCCCTCATGCTCTTGGGAATTAAGTGCTGAGCTGGCACCATTGTCATGAGTGTGCTTACTGGCCTATGGGTTCCTCTTCCAATAACTGCTATAGCCGTTTCTAGACAACCCCACCCCATCCCCTACATGTGTAGGGTTATCTGGTGGGAGCTTTCCAACTGACACGCACACATCCATGTTCCCTTTGTAAGGACAGTTACAATGATGATTCATTTCTAGATCTTCAACTCCCAAAAGTTAACATGTCTGAGAGCAGGCCTGCACTCTGCAGGCTTCGTGTGCCCCCCTGGCATGCTAAATGCAGGAATGTTGAAAAATACTGATCCCAACAAAGATGGAAAAGAGAATTAATGAAATGGCTGGATAACAAGACTTTCTTTTATAACTCAGGGATCTCCTTTTTTTTTTTTTTTTTTTAAACTTTCAACAAAATTGAAGGAATACCCAAAGGATGTCAGCTGATAGATAGTGATGAACAGTAACTGGTGTGCATGTCAGCATGTACTTGGAATGATTTCACAAGAATTAAGAGATATTCTTCAGTGAAACTCCTCCAATTCAATCCATTCTTAATGGGAATGCTTTTCTTTATTTTGGAAAAAATTAAAATATAATTAAAATAACACAGAAACCTGTCTCACTCTAGCAGTTTATAATAATATATCCATAAAAAAATGTTTTTACAGTTTCATTTATCTAATAAAGAGATGTATTTACGATAAAAATGGTTTTTCTTTCTTTCTTTTTTTTTTTTTGTAGAGACAGTGTCACTTTATCACCCTTGGAAGAGTGCCATGGCGTCACACAGCTCATAGCAACCTCCAACTCCTGGGCTTAGGTGATTCTCTTGCCTCAGCCTCCCGAGTAGCTGGGACTACAGGTGCCTGCCACCACGCCTGGCTATTTTTCTGTTTTGCAGTTTGACTGAGGCTAGATTTGAACCCACCACCTTCTGTATATGGGGCTGGTGCCCTACTCGATGAGCCATGGGTGCCGCCCTAAAAATGTTTTTTTCTTAATTACCAATTTTTTTTATAAGCTGTAGCTTTAATCAATTTTAAGCTGAAAGGAAGTATAATAATTTTTAAACCAAAAGATTTTTAACTTGGATCCGTGTCGTAGGAAATTAAAAAAAATAAACTTCGATTAATATACATATTTTTGTTGCAGGGAATAATGGTAGACTGATCAATAAAAGAGTTTCAAGTGTAAAACTATCTCATATTCTCTCACATTCAGATAAAATTCTCTGGGGAATATGGAATAGAGGTAATGTAAGTGCAAAGAGAATAAGGAAGACTGTAAAATCTGTTAAAGAAGAATCTATTCTTTTTTCAAATGGATAATGTAGGTATCAAATCATCATGGTATTTGGAGATATGTGTTTCATCTCTAAGTGTCAATATTTAAGCCACAAGAAGTACAACTTCCATAATTATTTAAATTCCTGATAAGGAATTTTATGTGTCCACTTGAAAATTATGCAAGGGAGTGTAAAATTCTATCTGTGTCTAGTTTATGAAGAAGGCTGGTTTGGGATGCTAGAGTGATTTCCAAATCTGGCTTTACATCAGAGTTATTTTGGAGGACTCATCAAAAATACAGACTTCCGTATTCCCATTTAGACCTATGAATCAGAATTTCTAGTTGTTGGGGAAGGAAGGGACAAATCTTTATCATGAGTCATGAGTTTTTGTTGATCCTGGTATAACCAATCCTGGGGTCAGTGTTCGGCTTTTAATTGCTTTTACTTCCAGGCCTGAAGCCCCTGCTTTGTCCTCCTGGGAGGGACCTATGAGGTAGGAAATGATAAACCACCATCTTTAAGTACCTGTTGGTTTGAATAATGGAATGGGATCCAGGAGAAAAGGCTGTTCTGTTCATTCCTACTTAGGAGAAGGTCACATTCTCTTTAATCCATTTTTTGCTTTCTCATCCTAAAATGTGGCATTTTGACCTTTCAGTTCTTTATTATAATTTTCTGTACTTGTTTTAATATTGGCCCAAGATCTACTTAGGATCAGTCAAAAAGCATTGAATTCAAAACTATTTGACTTCTAAGAGTCCATCAAAAATTTGGAAGCAGTGATTTCTTCCTAACTTTGTAGATCTTTTGATCATAGAAAAATTCCCTTAGGATATGAGTTATGACTGTTAGGTAGTATGAGAGAGTCCGAACGGTTTAACTTAAAGAACTAAATTTGCTACACGTTACTGAGAGTGCATTGTCTTTCTGCATTTTTTTTTTTTTAATGTGAGAAATTTGTTGCTGTTTCTGGTGTCTCAACAAGATAAATGAACTAATTTAAAATATTTTCCATGCCTCATCTGTCCACTCCACAAGCTGTCAATGGGCTTGGATTGCAAGCTTGAATGCAAGCAGTCCTCAGCCAAGAGTACTGTTATTTTGGGTTACAAAAAAAAAAAAAAAAAAAAAGGACGTTGTTTCCATAGCAGCCTGGAACTCCTTTGCAAGTGTGCTTTCACATTCTTGCAAGACTGGGTAAGAAAGTTAATGTTTGGTCCAGCTCTATAATGTGTATTTGCCTGACTTTAATGAAGTCTTAACATTTTTTTTTAATTAAAGAAGTGGGGAAATTTTTCGAGAATCAAATGAGAAAGAAAAGTATTTAATATGCGTTAAAATTAAAACAGAAAAGAAGAAGAAAAATATTGGTGTTCCTAAAAATCAGAATTATAAAAATTAATATTGGATAAAGCTATCATTTCTCTTCCAGGTAAATAATGCTTCTAATTTTGCACATTTGAATATTTTTTTTGTAGGTTGAGTAATTAAAACAAATTATAGATTTTTTTCACAGTTTTTTTTTTTTTTTTTACACTCAGTCGTCATATTTTCCTCCATAGCACATTTATGGGAAAAATTACATATGAAGCATCATAGTGGCACAGAACTTTTATAGGGTATTTTCATCCTCTTTTGCAGCAGGATCGAATTCTTCACAGTATTTACTTAGTGGTATTTGTAGAGAAGGCAGAGCAAAAGAAGTGATAAGTTGGAAAGCATTTTTACTGTTTCTGAGATAGTACAGATGGGTTTCTTTTGGATTTTCTGAATGCTTTCTACTTAATAATACATTTTAATGAGTCTTTGGGGGAAGTCATAACTTTGCTTCACTGCTTATGGCTGCAGCCTGCTCACATGACACAATACTCTTGTGAGGTATAATATTAAAATCATCTCTGGTTAAAAGTGGATTTTGGCTTTTAGCCTAGCACTGAGCAAATAACCTTTCCAGTCCAAGTTAAATGTTCCCATAAGCTCCTTAAAACCAAATTTTCCTTGTTAAAAAAGTCACTGAATGTAATTCCCAAAGAGTGGGGTTATGGAAGCTCTTTAAACTAAACTCAAAAAAGAAGTCCTTACTATGTTTTGCTGGCCTGGCCTTTCTTTTGCTATGAATTGATGGGTACTTCTTTGCCCCATTTGGAGTGGGATGGGGTTTAATTCTAGGGCTTGAATGGTGGCATAAAGCAGAATGCAGCTCCCTGCCTACCCATACCTGTGTGTCTTCCCTGGGAAACCATTGCAGAATCTCCCTAAGCCCCGTCTTTGTACTTGATTATGTCCCCAGCTTCTCTAGCTTCCTGTTAACTCAGGGCAAGGCTTTCTGTGGTTTCCCCAGTAGATCAGTCCTGAGGTAGACGAAAATTTGATAGATGCACTTATAACCTCTTCAGAGCTTTCTGTTGGAACTTGACAAGTAGATTCTTTCTCCTAAATATTTTAACATGCAGCCTTTAAGATGTCATTTACCTCTTCTAGGACCATTTTGACAGTGGCATATAGTAGTAGTTTTATTTTTATTTTATTTAAAAACATCATTTGGGGTTTTATAGAAAAAATAAAATATTTATCTCCACAACTTGTTATCAGCAGGAAGGACAGGCATTTTGGATGGATGGAAGGTTTTTTATTGGTAGAAAGATTCAAGAAGCTATTTTGTGATAAAGGATTTCTTTGCATTTCTTCCTCTAAGTCAAGTAAATTGCTTGTGGGTTCTTGCTAGGAAAAATAATCCCTCTGGTGCTTCTTTTAATTTGATCAGGTTTAAAATGTTTTCAGTGGGGTTAAGCTTCCTTCACGTTAGTGCCTGGTGTGGTCACATGAAGGGCTGACTTTGGAGTGGGCTAGGTTTGCAGATGATTGACCTTCCCACGATAAGTTTAGAACTGTGGACCATCAGAGCACTAGCACCATCTCTCCATGACTATACGATGCATTCTGTACTTCTTTCCTGCAACAGATAAAACTTGTAAGTGTGTTTTTCTTTGACTCATGTTGTATAAGAGTATATGTTTCCTGTGATTTGTACCCACCTGTCAGTTTCAAAATAGACAGACACAGGAATACCAGTCCTCTGTGGTGATTTTTCATATATAGTTACTGATAGCTATACTTCTTCTGGAAGGGGAAGAAATTATTGAATATTCTGTTTTTGTTCATTAGGTAAGTTTTCAAGCAAAAATACTAATCCCAATGGGGCATAGAGGCATTTTATGAGCAGGTGAGCCATGCTATGAAAAGACACTATAAACCCTAAAATTTGGGGGGGGGAACCCCCAAACCACTACTGCTTGGAGGCTCATTCTTTAATGTGACTCTCTGCTGAATTCACACATATTTCAAATGAACCTGAGTGAGGTGACTTTTCCTTCCCTGGGGGCTCTCAGACAGTTTTCAATGGGAACTTTCAGTTTGTCAACTTTCATAGGAATGGCTTTAATTTAATCCAAGTCCAAAGCTTAGGTGTGAATTTACTTGCGAGAGGAAGATGAGAAACCTGGGTAAGACTCTGTCAAACTTCACACAAGCCTGATAATAGAATACAGTAATTTTTCTACCTCACTAATACAGAACTTTTTTTTAGTTAAAATCATTTAAAGAAAGGGAGAAATACATGTCCTCTGTATCTTCAGAGGGATCGTTAGGCACAATTGTCTAGTTTCTTATCTTTTGTTAAGAGTTAGATAGATACATGATGTTAGTGAACTTATTTTTAAAAAATAACATGGCTATTTCAGTGAAAAAGTTTTTCAAAGTCTTGGGTGGAAATCCTAAATATACCAAGGAGATTTTATTTCCATCATAAAAATAAATCTGAGAAGATACTGAGTTAAGCCTTGGTCATCGCATTTACCATCAGAATGGGAACAGAGGGGTGAAGACAGAACGCATCGGGCTACAACAGGAAGACACATGCAGGAGAAGTCACACGTGCTGAGTGAGGCCTAACATGACAACTTGGTAGAGATTAGGTCAAGAAGAAGAGGGACAAGTTGGTGATGCTCGTCCTGACAGAGGACTTGGACCACAAGCTCAGCAAATGCTCCTGCACGCGCTGTTCTGTGAAGGATTATTTAATACTACACTCTTTCTGTCCCTTTGTGGTATATTCCTCTGGATAACTGAGACAGTTTGACTTTTTGTCCTGTTTGGCTCTTTCTTTTCAGACTTTCTTCTCCTGAAAAGAATTGATGGATCACCACATTTTAGTCTTTCTGTCCCCCTCTCCCACCAATCTTTAAAAGAAAATCACAGCACTGACCATGTTTGTAATGCCTTTTATGTTTAGAGAGCACTTGTACATACATTTCCACATTAATTCCACAGCAATCCTGTGTAGTACAGCTGTAGAATCTAAGATCTAAGGTTCAGAGGGGCACAGTACCTTGCCCCCAGACCTCAAAACTCTATTTCTTTTACTCTGGCAGGTAGGGGTAAGAGTGTTCAAGTTAGTCTGGAAATCTGCTCAGATCCTAGTGAGTATTATGAGCCCCAAATGTTACCTTTATTAAAAACTAGAGGCCTTGAAGTCTTCTTCTTTACCTGAGGGGGAAAGGTGTAGGGGGAATTGGAATAGGATACCAAAGAAAGATGTTTTATATTCATAATTTAGTATTGAAAACTACCACTTTGGCCCCAAAAGGTAGCCCTAAAATATTAACATAAATGTACTACATTTAGAGAAAAGAAGTTTGTGTTTTACTACTGTGAAGCTTGACAGGCTCCTCTTTCCTAGCCTTGTATTTTTATGTAGGCAAACATACAGAGGAATAGAGGTGTGGGAACTTCAGGATGAACCAGATTATTTTCATCTCTTAAAAAAGAAGGCCACACTTCAATTTTATGATTGGTGGTGAGCCATAATATAAGCAGTGATCATGTTCGTTTACACATCTGCTTGGGTAATTCAGTGTTGTAGTTTGAAAAGATCTCATAGAAATGGAATTTTTAAGTATGAAGAAAATTCCATTAAGAAATAGGGAGAGAATGAAAGATCATTCTAAAAACTATGCCAAGAATAAGTAAACTGTGACCTAGCATCTGAAAAATATTTACTTCGAATTGAAAAGAACTTTTAGTGTTGTCACCCTTGGGCTGAAAAGGTAATTGCCAGGCCAGGCCAGTATCTGTTTGGAGTCATTTAGCCAATTTGTCATGACAGAAAAAACATTATAGATAATGTGGGTGAAGTAGTGTTGCTTTCATGAAGAAAATCTTCACGTCACAGATTTGCCTTACTCCTCTTTTGCCTCATTTGAGGACATGTTCATGGCGAGCAGGAAAGACAGGCAGATGGAGAGTATGAAATCATGTTTTGGTTCATTGTGGAAGTGAATCTGGCATTTATGATTCTGACACAGTATGAGGGAAAAAACACTAAAGATAATCATGGTTTATGACCCATCTTTTATTATTATTATTATTATTATTATAAAACATTAAAAGAATAATACAAAAAAAGAAAAAGAAAAACCCAGGGGGTCCCCTAATCTAAACGTAATGCTTATCATTTATTTAAGTCTCTATTCAGAGTGGGCAGGATTATTGTCATCACTATATTCATATAATTTATGTTCCAAACTTCTTACTTTCAGATTGATTGTGGACATTTTTAATCGTTCTCATTGGTGGTTCTTGACTTTATTTATTTATTTTTTTTCTTGACTTTTTTTGAGTCGTGGACTATTTTGGCAAACTTTGGTAAAGCCAGTGGACTTCTTCTTAGAAAAATGTTTTTAGATATTAAATATCGAATGCAGAGGATTACAGAAGAAATGATTATATTGAAGCACAGTTATTAAAATGTTTTAAAAATTAGTTTGTGATGTAGTAATGTATTAATGTGTTTAGTATAATAAAGTGATGTGGAAGATCAGCAGTTAGGTACTTAATCACTGAGAAAATCACTAAGGAATCACTAAGGAATTGTGAACAAAATATTTTGAAGGTGGAGCAGAGGGAAGTTGAGGAAGTTCATGCCAAACACCCCTATCTAGGGCAGGGTTTTTCAACATTTTTTATCACATGGTACACTTGAACCTATAGTTAAACTTGTACAACATACTTAAATTATGTTGATCAAAAAAAGAATATGTTTACTGTGCTTTCAAACATAATTTAATTAGTGATCTTTAAAAATTTTCACAGCAGACTGGTTAAAAATCACTGATCTAGGTGAAGGAAGCCACTCGGTTGTCTTTAGAATGTGAGGAGTTGGACTCAGGTTGAAGGGTGGTCACATTGGAACAGATTTACTAAAAGATGAGAGAGGCATTTCTTACCTTGTACTTGTACTATGTCCCATGTACTGTGCTAAACTTCTTATACTCGGGTGTACTTCTCTTAACCCCGAGGCAGCTTCGGGAAGAGTAGATGCTGTTATCATCGTCACTTGAGCAGGGAAGCAAGTAAGATTAGAGAAGTTACCCACCATTCTTATCACCATCCTTGTCACTGCCCAAATATTGGTCATTTACCAGCCCTCAAAGGAAGTCTACCTAAGTAATCCAGAAGCAATGTCCTGATTGGTAATGCAGTGCGAAGCCACAAGGAAGCAGAGAAGTGAGTCCTCCCCAACCTTGGGCCACAGGCTGCTTCATTGCCTTCTGTCTCTTCCCTGCAGTGGGAAATGTAAAAGGAATTTCTAAGTGGCCCTGAGTGCCATTTGAGATTAAAATCCTGAAGTTTGCCCTATCTAGAACACAAATCAGTAACTTTGGTGGTAGGTGATTTTTCTCCAGTAGCAGCTATCACAGAAACCTGAGTAGAAGGTGGTAGTTGGGGACTGCAGGTGAAGGAGTGGGCTGTGGACGGGGCAACCTGTGTGCACACAGGGGAACCAGACACTGAATCAACTCTTCCTGGAGCTGCACTTGAAGGGTCACCTGGGACACGTCTGCACTGCATTGACTTCATAGCCTGTCATCACTGCTTCCTCCGTTTTATTTGGAGACACAATGCTGGGGTATTTCAACTTAATCATAAATTTTCTCAGTGTGGTCTGCTGCTAGCATAATTGAAGGACAGGAGGCAAAGAAGTTGGGGCAGACCACAGGCGGAACAGTTCATGGGTGACTGTTTCCAATACGGGTCAGGTGCACTCAGAGTCCTTGGGGCGGCTTCTGGTGTTCAGAGCAAGACCCATACTTCAGCACAGCCACTGTGGTGTTGTTAGAGAAAAATGAGCTCTCTTTATTGTTCCTTTCCCCAACCTCTCAAATAAGTATCCTTCACCAAAGTGCACATGTGCAGCAGGAGTGTATGGAGCAGGTCATTTAAACTGTTAAAAATGCCTGGTGGAAGTTGGGCCAGAGGGAAGTGCTTGAATCCGCCTTATGGGACACAGTTTCTTAGCTGCAGATGTGAGAATCAGAGATGCCTTTGCTGTCCTATCCTGGACCTCACAAAAGAATGCAGTTTCAAGAAATACAAAGCAAACAGAGGTTTGAGAAATTGCACACAACTCTCTAAAACACACATGCACACGTTTAGCAAAACAACATCACAACATTGCAACCTTGCATGCTGTTGGATATTTACATTCTCTGAGAACAAATATTGCAAAGGATAATTAGTTCTTATCTTTTGCTTTATTTTGTTTTTTGTCAGGTATCTTTAGGCATTCAGGCTCGAGGTCAGAAATAAATAGAAAATGTGTACAAGACCTGGCTTCGATGATGCCAATAGCAGATCATGTCTGATATTCATAATAAATATTTTTTGCTTGTCCTTGGAGCAACAGAAAGCTTGTTAAGCCAGCCTTCCTAAAGTATACCAGATAAGACAATTGTGTATCTTTTAATTTAACTAATGCACATTAAACGATTGCAGCATTATGGTTTTCAACATTAATTCAGAACTAGGGAAGTTGAAGTTAGTTGAGAAATCCTCTTCAGTTGTAAGTAACTAAACAAATCTGGGTCTCTTTATTGGGTGTGGAACCCACACAATGGTGGCTCTACCAGGGCACAATTGTACGAAAAGAGACAGTGTGACTTTTATTTTGTTAAGCAAATAATTCAGTAATTCTGGGTTCCACTAATAAATGCTTTATTCAATGAGAGTAAGAATTTCTGTTTTGTCTCAGGTAAATAATATTTCAAATAATGAAATTTCCTCTAGGGAATAATAAGTGCTCTTTAATATTAACATAAGAAGAAATAAAAATGCGAATATGAAGATGCTTAGAGAACACTCTTTTTGCGGTGAGGAGGCTTTTCTTTCCCCACCCATCAGCTAGAAGATATTTAGTGACACTGATGAGTACAGAGAGTAATACTTGTTTTAAGGACTAGAACATATAGCTCTCTATATGCAATAACTGTTTGCCCCCTTTGCCCTTTAGATTTGAAATAAACTTGAAGGATGGAGCCCAAAAAGGCTGTGAGAGAAGGAAAAATGATAAGTGATTGATTTTTTTCAACCTAGATAACATTGCCTATTTTGTGATTCAGCAAATGCTGCTTTATACTATCAGTGAAATGCTTCTTCCAACATGAGATTGTGATGTTGCCTTTAATATTTATTTGCAAATGCTGTTTTTACATATCAGTCTTCTGCACAGCTCAAATAGTACAGATGGGAAGCTCTGTTTTTCTGGTGAGAGAGGCCAAGAAAAGGATGGCCGGGTGTGTTTAGCAGCCAGCCTGTTTTACCCACTAACTCCTCACCAGTTCACTTCTGTCTACTCAGGCCAGGTAAGTTTTGCTGTTTCTGTGACTTACCCTTGTGCCTGTGCCTGGGCAGAATTCAAAATCAGCTCTGTCACAGATCTGTAACTTCACAGCCCATTCTGCTAATGACTGTGATACACCATGGATTTCTTACATGGAGGACTGTGGTACTGGTCAAGGTGCTGCCCAGATATTTAGCTTGTGCACTGTGACAGCTACATTTAATACAAAATTCAGATAGAATTTGTCCAAAGGCAAACAAATACAGAGAAATGCCTAACAGGTAGGCCTAGCTAAAAGTCGCGCTGATTTTTTGGATGGGCTAGACTGTGGGATTGCCTGGTTGCCTGAGGCTCAGCTCTGAGTAGTAGGAGGGACCACACCTATGGTGCATCTTACAAGGGTACATGTGGAATTTACTAAGTGTAGAATATAAAAGTCTTAACACAATAACTAAGACAACGCTGTGAAGGCTGTGTTAACCAGTTTGATGAAAACATTGCAAATTGTATATAAAAGCAGCACATTGTACCCCATGATTGCATTAATGTACACAGCTATCATTTTTAAAAAAAGGAAAAGAGAAAATTGTAATAACACAGAATCCTAACTTCCATGTTAAAATTAGCTGATATACCTAGGCCGTCTGCACCCTTCTCACCTTGGCAGGTGGAGCTCATGCCTGAGTGCTGTGCGACATCTTCCAAGATCCCACCTGTTCAGCCTGCCCTCTTGGCTGTACTCACACTTCTTGACTCAGTTTTGCTAATATTTTTCTACTTCTGAGCTTTGTCACTTCCACCTGGAATGACCTTTCTCCTCCCTCATCCCATTCTACATGGAGTGGCTGAAGCCTGCTCATCTTGAGGATGAACTCAAAGTGGCCCTCCTCTTGCTGGCTTTTCTAGTCCTTAACACCCTGCTCCGTAGCTTCTCTATGCCCTGTTGCAGGTCCCATGTCCCTGCCACTGCACTCTCAGTCAACAGGTAGTGTGACTCCAGTGACTCTCCAGTGCAGTGTCTGACCTGGAACAGAAGCAGTGCCTGTGGTGTTTGAATGCCAAGAAATTAACTGCAGGAAACTTTGGATAAACTCCATTTTTACTTTGAGTTCTTTGAAACCAGCAGGATGGAACTCACCCAACCATGTCTAGGACTTAGTGACTCTTGGCCCTCACAGGTGACCTATCTACACAGTCCTGCCACGTGATGGACTCGCCATGACCTGAGCTGTCAAAGCAGAATCATACCTGCTTCCTTTCCCTCTTTTTGGTGTTCCTCAAGTGGCTGCCATGAAAGTCACTATTGTCTTTACAGATCTGCCCAGTGGATTGGTGCAGGTGCTGGGAAGTCCACAGCAAGGCTCACCCCCCTTTCTCCTAAACCCAGGAGGCTTCATGTTTTCTATTGCAATTACCACCACAAGGCTTTTGTTACTGCTATTTTTATATACGAGGTTAGGCTCCTCAAATACAAGCATCTGTATCTTTTTCATTGTTTTATCTCTGTTTGCATTTTACAAAAAGTGTTTTATATAGAAGATATTTAATAAGTATTGAAATGGCTAAAAGAATGGGCTAACACACACTATAGTAAGGAAACAATCATTCATTTAGTTAATGGATATTTATTAGGCACCTGCTTCATGCAGTCAGTGTACTGGAGCTTGGATTAGAAGGTGTTTCCAAAGGGACTCCTGTGGTGATCTTCCTTGTGGGGTGATCTGTGGATCCCAAAGCAAACAAAGTATGATTGTGCTGTTGACATAGTACTTTGCAAAAGTCATTCGTTAATTTGTCAGTTTGTGTCTGAACTGCTGTGACCTTTCTAGTTCTAGAATTCTTTTGTGATTCTTATTTAACATTTTCTCAGCACCAACAATGACTCTTTAGCCTTGTTTTGAATAAATGTAGCCTCGTATCTGATCCTCAGCCGCCTCTGTCCATTTGTCTGGCTCTGTCTCTTGGCCTAGCTGAGCTCATCCCTGTGCCCTTTCCCTTTTAGCCTACCACACTTGACCTTTTCTTAGCTTTATCACCTTTTGCAGGGTGAATCTCACCAAACAAAAAGCAACGAGATAAATGGCTTCTAATACCTATCATAAATAAGGATTTAATTCAACATCCTCGGCATCATGAGCCATTTATTTTAATGCTGTGATCTTAGAGTGCCTAAGAAATAACTTTGGGGGAGGAGAGGCAGAGGACATTCCATGTTGTGAATGGTGGCAGAGTGTATGGAATTCTGTTTTATTGTATCATTTTTACTGTGGTGGGGATGCTGCGTATCAATTCTGCCTCTCACAAAACAGCCCAAGCCTTGCAGTTTCCGTGTACTGGGGTGACCTTGCTTTTCTTGTCTTTTTTTTCTTTTACATGTTTATAATACTATATATATATATATTTTTTTTTTTTTTTTTTGTAGAGACAGAGTCTCACTTTATCGCCCTCAGTAGAGTGCTGTGGCGTCACACAGCTCACAGCAACCTCCAACTCCTGGGCTTAGGCGATTCCCTTGCCTCAGCCTCCCGGGTAGCTGGGATTACAGGTGCCCGCCACAAGGCCCAGCTATTTTTTTGTTTTGCAGTTTGGCTGGGGCCGAGTATGAACCTGCCACCCTCGGTATATGGGGCTGGCGCCCTACTCACTGAGCCACAGGCACTACCCCAATTCTTTTTATTATAGTAAAATATACATAAATTTGATCATTTTTAACCATTTTTAAGTGCATAGGTCAGTGACATTAAGTGCATTTGTGTGATGAAACCACTATCACTAACCACCTTCAGAACTGGGACTTTCCTTTCAGTGTCCCCTTTTCTTTCCCTCTTCAGCCACTTTTTAGCTCACTGGGTAAACTGATTTCTCTTGGTATTACTCTACTTCTCTCTCTTTTCCTTCTGAATCTCCCTCTCATGTGGCAGTTGTTATGTTCTGCTTTCCATTCTGACCACGTTGTTACACGTCTGCCTCAGTAGGCTGCACAATTCAGACTGCAGTATTTCCCCAGTGCTGGTCAGTCTTGGCCCATGAGTGATTGACTTAATGAATACTGATGAGCAGAACATAAGTCTTACAGGTAGTGTTAAAAAAAAAGAGTATGCTGTAAATCTTATATTTAAAGGCTTAGAAGAAGAGGAAAAGCCTCAGTCCTCTGACTTGCCTGCAACAATATTGATGCCCGGTGAGCCCAGACATAATTCCCTATTGGAGTTGTGAATGTTAGCTGGACATGCCGTGCCTGGAAAACGTGTTTGGGAGAGCTAAAAGAAGGAAGAATTAGCTGTTGTATCATTATCATTAGCTTATATCTTGTTTGATAGGGAAATGATAATTAAAATAAAAAGCATTTGTGCCTGTTTTGGAATTACATGCCTCTTTATAGGAGGAAAAAAGAGTCATAAAACTGACAAAACAACAACAAAATTGTATCACAAATCACATTAACAGGAGCACAAAGGGCAAGAGACATGCTTGGAACCTCCCGCCCCGTCACAGCTCATCATTTCTTGATGCCCTGTGCCAGGCTGGATGCTCAGGGAAACCTAATGATACACAAAGCCTCATCGCCAGATACTTCATTACTTCCTCAATCCATTAGTAGCCTTAATGGCCTATGCCAGAGGAGTAAGCATAGAAATCCAGTCCTCCAAGAAAGTACAGTGCTCCATAAATCACACCTGCCTGAGGATTCTTTTGGCCCTTGACACTGAAGAATAGGTGGGGAAAAAATCCACTGTACTTCCTTAATTCCCTTGTACTAGAGACTGTCAGAATAAGTGACATCTTTTAACTTTTTAACCCTTCAACATAGTGGTTCTCAAAGTATGAGCCCTGGATCAACAGTGTTAGCGTGATTGGGAGTGTGGTAAAAATGCAAACTGGGCAGCCTCACCCCAGATGTACTGAAACCCTAGCAACAGGCCAGAGCCATGTCCAGGCTTGGCATTGACTGCCAGAACTGTCCCCGTGGAAATACTCACTGATAGCTTTTTGCTGGGTGGTTAGCTCCCTGTAGTCCAGTGTTCTCTAACACTCTTCTCTCATTCCCCTCCCACCAAACACACACTTTGAAAATTTTTTTTTAATTTATTATGTATTTTTATATAAAAACTCTATTTATATTGAAGAGATTGAGAGTCAACTTAGGTTTTTTTTCTACTTCCTTCTCCGGCCTTAACTCTCACATGGGGTAGGAGCTCTGCCTGACAGATTCTTTATTTGATTTTTCTAGTAATTCTCAAAGGTTCGTTCTGAAGACAAAATTAGCAGTGTCTCCGCAGGCCAAGGAGAGGAAAATCCTTAACTAATCCAGCCTTCTAGCAGCAGCACTTATCATATAAATCTTAAGTATGTTTAAGAATCTTTGGAAACATCATGCTAAAAACATTCTGAGTGGCACTGTTTTAAAATAGGGCAGTTACCTCACACTGACCCAGGGTTTCCTCTTCTTTTAATTGTGGATTCTGGAGTAGTGTTGCGGCTTTGGGCTAAGAACTGTACCCCTTGAACTCTGCCTGTCCTTGGTTGGGTCTGGCGCTTATCTACTTTGGTTTCCCTGGTGATGTAGTTCTGTTTCCCTTGCTTTAGGAATTCCACAGATTTTCTGATCCTCTGATGGCATTTTTTTTTTTTTTAATTATCAGTGTTATTTTGGTTTCATTCATTTTCCTTTATAAGTATGTAGATTTTAGAGCTGGATGGGCATTAGCAGGGTCTTGTGCACCATCTCGATCCAACCAGTTTTTGCTTTTTTTTTTGCAGTTTTTTTGGCTGGGGCTTGGTTTGAACCCACCACTTCCAGTATATGGGGCTGGCACCCTACTCCTTGAGCCACAGGCGCTGCCCCAGTTTTTGCTTTTCTTAAAGTCTTCTTCTTTCTGTTGTCCTCAAGCATGACTCCTTGTTCTAGCCATTCTAGTTTCATGTAATATTTTTTCCCTACTTCTTTCATGGTAGTTACTCCATTTAACATCTTAAGAAGTTAAGGATTAGATTCTGTAGCCCAGATAGGTGTTTCAGCCAGTATGGAGAAAAATTGATTTAGCCACCAGCAAATGAAAATGGGGGTCAGAAATACTACACAGACTGTACTACAAGATAGGTTTTGTGGGGTTCTGTCTCTGCAAGAACTGTGTGATATTTAAGTCAAGCTCTTCAATTCTAATAGTAAATACCTTCCAAAGCATTGAATTACAGTATAGTGTAGGTTGACTTTCTAAGGACACCAAAAGGACACTGCTTCTGATATTCCTGGTAGAGGGCATATCCTCTCTTGGATTCCAAGTATTGAATCCTCTCTGGGCCTTAGTGTATTTTCTTGTCCTTCTCGGCCTATTCGGAGGAAGTTAATAGGGGCAGAGGTGGGGAGGTACCAGTTTTTTAATTAGTAAATCTCAGCACTTTGTCCTACTCATAAAAGAGTCTATTTAATTAGAAAAATAAGAAACAATTCCACTTTTCTTTTTTTTTTTTTTGAGACAGTCTCAAGCTGTCACCCTGGATAGAGTGCTGTAGCATCACAGCTCACAGCAACCTCCAACTCCTGGGCTCAAGCAAGTCTCTTGCCTCCTCCTCCCAAGTAGCTGGGACTACAGGCACCCGCCACAACACCTGGCCATTTTTTGGTTGCAGCCATCATTGTTGTTTGGCGGGCCTGGGCTGGATTCAAACCCGCCAGCTCAGGAGTATATGGCTGGCGCTTTAGCCCTTTGAGCCACAGGCGCCAAGCCACAATTCCACTTTTCATATATCTGTCAGTTGCTAAACTTATTCAAGCACTGACATCTGTGTTGTATAAGTAGACTTTTAAATGACTGACTGATTATGCCTTGGGCTCTTGATATGAGTTTTTTACTGTGATAGCTGCCATCACAAAATGCTACCAAGATGCCAGGAATTATTAAGAATGTATTGATATGGATACCAAGGATTGCCAGAGAGGTACCAACCTAGGGTATTAAGTAATGCTTTTATGTAGATTAGCATGGGTCCTGTTTTAGTTCTCTCTCTCTCACTAAGTATCCCTGTCCCTCTCTCCTCACCTCCTCTGTGCCTCTGTGGGTGTGTGTGTGTACATCTATATACATATATATGTCTGTGTACATATGTATGTATGGGTAATTTCTTAATCAGCTGAGCCACATTGTCAACTTCCACTTACAAATATTTAATTATACACTGAATCTGGATGTATGGGGAAATCAGTAAGTGCCTGGAGTGTTGGCACTTGTAGGGAATAGTGGAAATAACACCACTCAAGTAGGGCATAAATCTTTGCTCTTCTATCTCATGCTGTTTCTTTTTTTAGAATGACTTAGAGATAAAGAGAAGCTGTTAATATGTGAAGGATATTAACAGGGTGTTGGTGGCAAGAGATTTATGTTATAAAGATATTACTCTGGCAGCCTAGGGGAAGATGAATTGAAATGGAATAAAATAAAATATGGGGATATGGCATACCTCCTCGGTGTGGGACACAACTACAACAGGGAATTTACCTAACAAGAGCAAACATTATAACCTAATTATTTGTGCCCTCATATTAATCTGAAATAAAAAAAAATAAAATAAAATATGGGGTCACAAGTTAGGAGGCCATTACCATGCTGGGCAAGATGCCCTGGTCAGAGTCAGTGGCAGTTGGTACAGAAGGTCAGGGAGAGATCAGCGTGAGATTAGAGAATCTATAAGACTGAGTTGCTGATCAAGTTGTAAGGACAAAGAAGAATTACAAGTTAAGTGCATAGGTCTGTGATAAAATATAGCTCTCCAAAGGCATTGAGTATAAGTACCTTTTTTCTCCTCAGGAAGGAAATCGTACCTGGAAAATAACAGCACTTGCAGTCACATTTGGTCAGATTGCAGGCATTTTTTATCTAATGGAATGAAACATTGAACTTTTTGATCATTCTGTTTCATCATCTGCTTTCCAAACTGACCCTATGTTCTACAGCCATATTTTCTAACCCTCAAGTTTTAATCTCACATTTAGTGAAGCTTTTTGATTTTCTCTCTCTCTCATAACAAATGCACTGATAATGTTTAGGGCTAATTATAAGCAATTTAATTTTCAAATTGTGGTAATCATTGTTGCAGTTTTTATTTCATTTTCTCTTTCCTGGGCATCATCAGTGATAGACTTTCGACAAAATTATGCCCTTTAGGGTGATTTTCAATTTTCTCACTTTGGGAGGCATATTTTTTTGTCAGTCATAAAGGGTCCAGATTTGGATTATTAAGCACTAAATCCCCTTGTTTCTACATCGGACCATGTAATACTTTACTTTTTCTTGTCAATGGAAAAGTTAGCCTATCTGTACCCTGTTTGTGTGTTTTTGAAGACCTCATCTAATTTCGAAGTGCTTGTCCTCCAAGCTGTATTCCACCTCTGTGTACAGAAAGACATGTTATGCTGGAGATAAAACAGACTTAGCTTTCACATTCATGGGTTTTTTACAAGGGCACCCTTGGGGCTTTTCCTGAGCTATGTTTCTAGAGGAGCACGTGCAGAAAGGTTTGGCAGTCCTAACTAAGAGAAGTATTTAAACATATGTTTGGTAGCATGTGATCATAGAAGTGTATTTCCTTTAAAATAAGCAAATTATATTGCCACTGATTCTATTGCCACTAAGAGAGTCTTGGAGGGTCAGAACTTGTTGATGTAATCAGTGTTTTTCTTCTCTAATAGCGTTTTTTTTGTTTGTTTTTTAGAGATAGAGTCTCACCTTATTGCCCTTCGTAGAGTGCTGTGGCATCACAGCTCACAGCAACTTCCAACTAGGCTTAGGTAACAGGCGCCCACCACAATGCCTGGCTATTTTTTGTTGCAGTTTGAATGGGGCTGGATTCAAACCTGCCAACCTTGGTATATAGAGCCGGTGCCCTACCCACTGAGCCACAGGCACTGCCCTCTAATAGCAGTTTTTCTATGAATTGTGGAAATTGGCTAAGTTAAAAACCTCAGAGGTTGAGTTGATGTTCTTTTCTGTTTCCTCCAGAAATGCATCTTCTGCAGACACCGGGTTAAGAGGGTCTCTGGAGCCTGCATCCAGTGTTCCTACGGGCGCTGCCCAGCCTCTTTCCATGTTACATGTGCCCATGCCGCTGGAGTGCTGATGGAGCCTGACGACTGGCCATACGTGGTGAACATCACATGCTTTCGACATAAGGTCAACCCAAATGTGGTAAGGCGTGCTCTCCCTTCTCAGGTGGGGGGAAATTGCATTTGGATTCTCCCTTGTACATTCCAGGCCGCAGGATACTGTACTCTGTAATGTTATTCGTTGTTGACAGATCTAGACTTTGGGGGCACGGATTGCATGTTATTATTTATTGGTATTTGTCCTGGACCTGCCAGTGTCTGGGTGACACACTAGACACAATAACTATTTATTGAATTGAATGAGTGAAAAAAGAAATGAATGAATAAAACTCTGTATGCCTTTCCTGGTTTGGGCTGCTGAGTATGGTTGCACAGATTGCAAACTACACAAACCCAGGATGGTCTATCTTATCACAACAGAAATGTAGGAGAGAAGTATAGAGATCTTTTTTTTTTTTTTTCCCCCTTTTTCCATTTTACTCACAGCTGAATTCATTTCTGGGAAAGGAGTATTTGCAATCAAATAACATGTGAGTTTAACAATAATTCAGTTTACCTGTCCTTGGAGAATTAAATCTTTTCTTGCTTTAAATACTTAGAAAAATTATGATGGCATAGACGTAGTCGGTAAGTCTTTGTTAGCTTTCCAATTGACCGTACTGTATTTGGCTACCAAACGGGAGGTTAAGACATTGCATAGATGCTCAACTATGCTAACTTGTTGTTCGTTGTTATCCCTGGGAGACTCGTCCACAGCCTATTAGCAGCCTAACATGCTTGTCCTAGGTCTCTAATAACCTCTGGTGAGCAGCCTGCCACCTTGTCAGAATTGGCCGCAACAAATTTCCCAGGTCTTTGTAACGGTTTCAGAGTTTCCTTTGGCATCTTGAGAGATATTTGACGTTCGTGGGCTGGGATTCTGTACAGATGTATGTAAATGCACAAATGTACAAAGTGGTGTCACCAACTGTCACATCTATTTTATTTTCCATGGTTTCAGGTCTCAAGTTGCATATTCACTCATACCTTTTCCTTAGTTTCTTGAGTTGACTTACTGTTGCTAAGAACACTTTAGTAGTAAAAACATTTTAGCAGTTTTTTTCTTTTTTTGAGACAAAGTCTCATTCTGTTGTCCAGGCTACAGTGCTATGGCATCAACCTACCTCACAGCAACCTCAAACTCCTAGGTTCAAGTGATCCTCCCACCTTGACCACCCCCCCCACCCCCCGCAAGGTGCAAGGATTACAGGCATTAGCCACTGCGCCTGGGCATATTTTAGCAATTTTTACAAAATTATAATAATAACACACTATATCACATGGTGCTCTGCCATTCACAGCATGCAGTCAGTGGGATTATCTCATTTTGAGGCCTGAGCAAGGTCATGAACTTTGAAGCAAAGCAGTTGGTGTTCCCACTTAGATTCTGCCAGTGACAGACTGTGCAACCTTGTGCAAGCTCTTGTCTTTGAGCCTCAGCACCCTGTTCTGTAAAAAATGGGATTCCAGGGGCACCTGTGTCTCAAGGAGTAGGGCACCCACCCCATATATCGGGGGTGATGGGTTCAAGTCCAGCCCCGGACAAAATTGCAAAAAAGAAAAAAATGGGATTCCATACCACCATGTTGTTTTCAGTTCACAGGGCAGAGTAAGCTTTCAGAAAACAAAATCGTGTTAATATTCCTTCTTCTACTTCTGCTGCTGCTGCTATGGTCTTGTGTGAATTGGGTCGGGTGAGCAGTATTTTTCCCGTTTCAAGGGTAAGAAGTCTAACATCACTGAGGTTCAGTTTCTTGCCCAAATAGACACAGTTAATGAGTGGCAGGTGCAGGATGCATGTGCCTTCTCAGCCCACACTCTATTATATGCTGAACTCCAAATCCCAAACCTAGAACGGTCCTAGACGTGTTCATCTAAAGCTTTGCTTGAGATCACACGTTACCATTTTAATATTCCAAATCTCCGGTTACTGATGATTATGTTGAAGTTGCTGTTAAAGTGATCCAGGTGTTTAATCAGGACCTCATTCCTCTTAACTCTGATGTGGGCTTCAGTCAGGTTGAGGTAGTGTTTCATAAATGATAATAAAAAGAAAATGTTTGACTTTGAGGTGATTTAGAAACTACTGTGCCCTACAGATCCACTTTAATCTTGGTGTACTTTGTAAGGAGTGGAGAAAACATCATACAATTTACAGCATTACATGTGGCAGCTCTTTCTTATGAGGGAAAAATCACACTGTTCATAAATTGCCTTTGCTAAGTTCTGTAGGTGGAGGCTCTCTGAACACTGTATTCTTTCTGAACTGTATTTCTGGTAGCTATTACTTATCCATTCCTCTTCATTAGACTCCAACTATGGACTCCTCCCCCAAACATTTGGCAACTAACCAGAAGGAATTTATAAAATCTGGCAACTTTGGTTGAGAGCATTATGCTCATCTTTATTGCATGAAATATTTGTTACCTTTTCAAGCATAGGAAAGTTCACTTTCACTCAAATATTCACAGATGTGTATACTGCGAATGCTGGGAGACATGCTTCTCAGAGCAGAAACTATAGTTTGCCTGTATTCTCAACCATGCCTTGATTATTTGAGAGTAACCAGCAATTTCTGTATCATAGCAGCAAAAGCTATAAAATAAAGTTCAGGGTAACTTGGCCATCTGACCCAGTTGTTTTACAGGGTACTGGAAAATGGCCTGGATAATTTAGGTGAAATAAACCTACTGTTGTTTCAATAGTTTCTCCATTTTTACTCACTTTAGTATCATAAATTAGTTATGCCAGCTTATTGAATTTTATTGAGCTTTGGATATAATATTACCTTCGATAATTGTAAGAACATTTATCTGATTTTTTTTTTCGAGGCAGACACTTGCTCTGTTTCCCTAGATAGAGTACAGTGGTGTTGTCAGAGCTCACAGCAACCTCAATCTTCTGAGCTCAAGTGATCCTCTTGCCTCAGCCTCCCGAGTAGTTGGAACTACAGGCACCTGCTACTACACCTGGCTGTTTTTTCTATTTTTAGTAGAGACAGGGTCTTACTTTTGCACAGACCAGCCTTAAAACTCCTGATCTCAACCAGTCCTTCCATCTCAGTCTCCTAGAGTGTTAGGATTATAGGCGCCACCACACCAGCATCATCAGCTTTTTATAATTGATTATCATATCCAGCAGTCAGCAGATTTTGCAATTAGCAAGGTCAGTATTTGAAAAAAATACATAGGCAGCTTTAAAAGTCTTAAAGATGGAAAGGAAGTTTTTGTATGTATTTGCCAATATTTTGTTAAACATGTTTTTCAAGTGGTACTTGCTATCTTTCAAATGTGAGGTCTTCTTTGGGTGTGCTCATGAGTGAGTACACATATGTTCTGTGTGCTTTGCCATGATCTGATGTGACCTATTTTCTGGCTATGTTTCTGAAGCTTCCATTTGGCCATATTCCTAAATCCACTTATTTGAACGTTTTGCAGATATTTGTAAAGAAAAGACAAAGAATACAATAAATAGCAACACATTTTTGAAACTAGGAACATTGAAAACATTTTCCTTCTCTAAAACAAATAATCAGCTATGCATAAACTATATACTCCTGGCAAAATATAGCCACTGCAGTGACCATACACAGGTGCCAAGTGGGAAGGATACCTGAGTAACAGAAGACCAGAAGTGAGAAAGATTGCATGCACGCATTGTTTTTTAAGGAAATTACTTAGTAAACCTTCATATTACATTAGAACAGTCCATATACTCTGTGTAGGGACACCAGAATCACTTACTGTTCGTACATCAACTTATTCCAATGAACATAGTTGCTTTTTACAGTATCTTATATGAGGAACATTCTATTTGTTTTTAATATCCTTTCCTCTAGAAAAAATATGACGTGAGGAATTAGTTGTTTTTAGAATTTTAGATAATTTAGAAATTACAACTGTTAACATGGAGATAGATCCATCTTCAAAAAAAGAAGTTTTGTAGAGAAAACACTGTGTTGATCAATTTATTTCTGCTATTTTCTCTACTTTTTCTTTAACATTTTAACTCGATCATAAGCTTCTTAAAGATGGGAGGTTTGGTTTTGTTTTGGTTTCTTTGTTTGCTTTTTAGTCTTTCTATTCCCAGCCACTAGCCCTTGGCTATCTATAGGAGCTTCTTGGTATAAATTTGTGGAAATATTAATATAACTCCATGAGATGGGATTAGTGGGGAAGAAGGTAAACTAGTTATTCTTGATTATCTTTACATTGAGGGTGTTTTAGATAGTTTACAATTGCACCTTACTCTAGGGCAGTGATGTTTGTGTGCATGGCAGAAAGCCGTGCCTAAGTTGGCTTCTGGATTGGTCCCTCCCACTCTGGAAGGTTGTCCCAGTCTTGTTATTTTGCCATCCTTTATATTCCATTCTGGCACTCATCTTACACATGATTCCTTTTTGTCAGCCTTTGTGTCTTCAGGCCAGCTCCCCTTCTCTGTCATCGCTGCGCAGGGGTCGGGACAGGAGAGGACACCACTGAGTTCAGAATTGGGTAAAAGTCTCAGAGCAAGACAGCTCCTCCGGTTCATCTACGCTGATATAAATAAGTTTGGGGTGGTAATGGAGGGGGGACGCCTCTGTTCACTAACAACAATAAAACCTCTAGGTATGCAAAAACATCTCTAGGCCTCAACAGTGTGCAAAAAGGATGATCAAGGCCACTCAATTCTAAACCCTAGAATAGAATACTAGTACCCTAATATTCTCCCTCTTATCTTGGGAGAATACTCTATGGCATATGATACTTTCAGTATCTACTATTGAGAAAAGACTTAATGACAAAAATAATTAAGAAATCAATACACTTTTATATGAACTCATTAATTATGAAAGGATAGTCAGTATGTCAGGTTGATTATGTATTAATAGGGAGAAATCTCAAACACTCCCACTGTAAGAGTCACATATATTTACCCAAGAATATGGAATTTTAGCAGAAGTAGATTTATCAGTTAGACTGGAAGTGAATGCAATCTGTAATAGCACACTTTCTCCTGGCTCGTTCCTTGATGGATATATGCAGTTGACTGTGTATAGGGTGATGCCAGAGCTGAAACTAAAGATGTATTTATTTTTTTTCTGTACCACAGCTTTTATAATGTATTTGGGACTCATTCAGGAAAAATGATTATCCATGCTTTTCATTTAATAAAATTTTTATAAGCATGAAAGTGTGTCCTAGTTCTTAAACCAAAATCCAGGCCCACATGTTCACCTAGGAGAAGAAAGTAGTGTCTGTTCCCAGATAGATACTTGAACCATACTTCTTTCCAGCTACCTAGAATTTTAAAAAGCCTGTTTCCCAGCCTCTATCCTGATTCTGGTTTATATACACATTTCAATTCAGTTAGTTCCAATAGACATTTTGGTTTGAAGGCCAGAACTACATTTTACCATACCTGCATGGTGCATCTCATCATATTATGCCCCTGGACCCAAGGTGGGAGGTCATATAGTGTGTTCTGTGTGGTTAAGCAGCACTCATTCAGTTCATACTGCTGGGAAGGATGTGCTTAGGTGTGCATTGCATTATTGGGCCCTTTTGCAGATCATTATGATTTCATTAAACCAGCCAGAGCCAGGTGACTGTGACATCCTTCTTTATGCTCATGCCCCGGTTTGACTCTTTGGTGCTTCTTCTAGGTGACTTACTTCCTAATTTAAAATCACTTTCAGGCATCTTTGAAATCATCTTTGCTTTCCCTCAGCAGGAAGTGCCAAAGTTATCTTGGTTTCTATTGTACCAAACTTGGAATCAGTGATTCGTCTAGGAGCCCAGGTTCTTTGGTATGGGAGCTCGATTAGAGACCAAATTTGGCATGAAGGGTGAATGTTACCATGTTTTATTTCACATAACCACTGACTTATTCAGTGCTGGGGCCATTTCAGTGGCAGGGCAGACAACTGGTATTTTCTTTCAAATGGTTTAGAGCTCATGTTTATGTGTCCACTTTTCCTCTGTCTTTAATAAGCTTATTTTTATATTGCTCTAATTTTTCCTTTATAGGTAATATCTATTTTACTTAGTCCTCTAAGTCATCTTTTGACATATCACATTGTATGTTTTTACACTACATATGTTTAAATTTTCTTATTAATAAAATTTTAGATGTCTTCGTATGTTTCTTCTTTTTTTTCTTGGAAGCACTGGATCTAGTGTCATGGTATTGCCTCTAAATTCTATATATCTAAAATATCCAACTTCAAGCATTGCTTAAGTGCCTTTTATCTAAAGAGAAAAACAAAAAACAAAAATCCTTACCTTTCCTCAAAGAAACACTAAAGTAACTAAAAATACAGGGCATGGAGCATGATAAAATTATCAGAGCTATGGTCCCTTAGAGTGTGATCAGACACCTCTATCTCGGACTTGGGATTTTAGACAAATATATGATTTTGATGTTTTTTGAAAATCTTCTTTAGGCAGTGTAGGGTTTTGGAATTGGAAGTGAGGCCCTTTGTTGGGCCCATGACTTTCTCATCTCCTTTTGTTTTTTAGCTCCCTTTCTTTGGATTGTGAGACTGACATGCTGCCTCCTACACTAAGAAGGCACTTAACTCTGTCTTTAAGAGCAAAGTTCACAATTCCTCTGAGGACAGTTCTTAAATGTATTGAAGAAGAGATGAGAGTGGATTGGAAAACTCAAAAACTGACTTCATCCTAAGATTTAAAAATCAAAACCAAGAAAAAGTCACTTTTTTAAGACTTTCAATATTGGAGAGAAACTGTTAACAAATTTGGCAAATATACTGCTTGCTTTCCCCTTCTTATCTCAGCACGTATTTAGCTAGATCACATAAAATGTGCTAAGCACAAAGATTAGTTATGGAGAACGTTTCTTAAATTGCCTTGAAACTATTCAATTCAATATATATGGAGACCGTGGAATATACTGGAAATAAATATAACTTTTTCCTTTTAACATTGCAGTCCAGCTGCACTCATTCTTCCTGATGAGACCTCAGTCACATACCTTTTTCACATATTGTTTTGATGAGAAAATAGAGGTAAACATTTATTTAACACAGCGTAATGAGCTGTGTTCTTCTAAAGCATTTACAAATGTTATCTTATTTAATCATCAAAACTCCATTTGTGGTAGATAGGTTGAGCATCTCAAATCCAAAAATCTGGAATGATTCAACATCCGAATAGTTTTGAATGCTGACATGATGCTCAGGCAATGCTCATGGTAGCATTTCAGATTTTGGACTTTTGAATCTAGGATACTTAGCTGCTAAGCTAAGTAAATGCAATGCACATGTTCCAAAATTTGACAAACTCCAAAATCTGAAACACTTCGAGATCCAAGCATTTCAGATAAGAAATACTCAACCTGCATTCTGGGAAGCCAAGGAGGATGGATTGCTTGAACTCAGGAGTTCCCTACCAGTTTGAGCAAGAGTGAGACCCTGTCTCTAAAAAAACCAAAACAAAACAAAACCTCAACCTGTCAGTCAATTATCTTCTCCCACCCTTCACTGTTGTTTTGAGATAGAGTCTTACTCTGTTGCCCTTGGCAAAGTGCTGTGGTGTCATAGACTCTTGGGCTTAAGTGATCTTCTTGCGTTAGCCTCCTGAGTAGCTGGGATTACCGGTGCCCATCACAACACCTGGCTATTTTTAGAGATGAGGGTCTTGCTCTTGCTCAGTCTGGTCTTGAACTCCTGAGCTCAGGCAATTCACTGGCCTCAGCCTCTCAGAGTGCTAGGATTACAAGGGTGAGCTACCACGTCTAGCCTTGTTTTTTGTTTTTATTTTTGCAGATGAGAAAATTGAAGCACAGAGGATTTAAATTTACGTAACTTTTTGTGTACTATACAAATAATAAGTAGAGTAGCCATGATTCAAAACTAGGCAGTATGAATGCGCAGTATGAAAAGCCAGAGCCTAGGCTTTTAATCACTCTACCTTATTACCACAATAAGATAAGCTAAATAAAGATGTGGAAATGATGGTTTGAAAGCCCAAAGAAGGAAGCCATTAATTCCATTAGGGGCAATGAGGAGGAATTCACAGAGAAAGTTAGCATCTGTGCTGGTTCTGGGAGAGTGGAGTGTGCTGGTGAGATAAGGGGGTAGAGGTGTTCTGAGTAGAGGGAGCTGCACAGCACAACCTACTGCAAAGGCCTGGTATATCTGAGAAGGGTAGAAGAGTCTAGTGCGACTGGGTACAGGATGTGCTGGGGTTATGGAGGAGTCAGGATTAAGTGGTGCAAGGAAACATGCATCGGAGAGGGGGCTCGGGTGCCTAGAGTGTGTAGGCCTTATGTGTCATGGACTCCATGGAACCCATTCATATGTCCCTGAATTAAAATTTTTAAGAATCTTATTTCTTATTTATGTTAGGGAAATAAACTTGGTTAAACAAGGATTTATTGTTATAGCTAAGGTAAGGGGTAGGAAGGTGTATCCTTTCAAGAGGAGATGGGCCCTGTCGAGAAGGAGGATGGTTTGGGGAAGCTTCCTGGGAGCAAGATCCATGGTAGTCAGTCCACACCTTGGGTGGGTGCGAATGTACGTTTCCCAGTAGCTGTCCCTTGTTGGTGTGCACACACACACAGTGGGACCGTGCTGAGACCTGGCAGAAGAGGCTGTTCATCTTGTTTTAAAGAATTTCTCACCCAGACATAGCTCTGTCGACTTTCTTCATTCGCGTGCTTCAGGTGATTCCTTTGACTCTTTTGCCACTGCTTTGGGCACAACTTAAGGGAGTTCTCCTTTGTGCTATAGTGGGTGGGCCACAGTGGGAGGTTTATGTGCCAGGCAGTGTTTGGGCAACTGGATCCCCTGAGGCTGAGTGGAAGCTAGGTTAGTGAGCACAGGGCTGGTAGAAGTAGGAAGCTGACCCTGCAGTGCCATTGAGGAGTGGGACTGGGTTTCCACAGTGCCCATGTTCTGGGCATGACGAGATGGGTCTTGATTCTAGACACCCTTTGGAGAGAGACACTTAGGCCCTGGTGAATCAGATGTCATGGGGCAGGAAGAGAGAGAGGACTTCAAAAGACAGCAGTTAATTGAGAAATAATTAAAAGGAAGACTTTGGCCTACTTTCAGTATGGCCTCCTAATGCCTGTGACCTTAGTTCCAATAGGGTTGGCACATCAAAAGCACCTATGAGTTGAAACAGTCTTTTTATTTTCCCTCCCTTAGTCTGGAGCTCAATTCCACTGCTTGATTCTGTCCTCTTTTAGTTTCTGTTCCATCCTTTTCATAAAGGGAGTCAGAATTTAGCTAACACTTATCTAACCGTGATCCGAACGGTATCATTTCCACAAACCTTTACCCATATTTCCCAGGTCCTGGGTGTCTTTGTATTGTTTTAGTGATGGAATCGTTTTGGTTCTTATTTTTCCTTTAACGATTTGGATATTACTAACATAATGTTCAATAAAATTTGTTATGACTAACTGTACTCTTTCTTCTCAGACTTGTACATAATGGTTAGGTATTTTTATATGGTGTGTTTCTTCCACGTAAGGTTTTTTCCAAATGGTCTGCTGCAATTGCACCAATATTATTGAAAAACAGAGAAAATTCTGACCACAGGGAAGGTATGGAGTAAAGAATTCTTAGCAAGGATTTAAAAAAATGCTATAGTGATGCAGACTGAATCTGATCTATATTCCTAAATCTAATATACATTTTAAAAAAGAAATCCCTCATCCTCCTATCAAAAGAAGTATTGTGTTGAGATCTCAGTCCATTTATCCCAGATGATAGAATTAAGGTCAGGTTTGCCTAGGAAGAGAAATATTTAGTGCAGACCTTTTGGAATATTTACATTTGGAACCAATCTTTCCCTTATTCATTTTATCTAGTATAGGCAGTAAAGATGGAGCTTTGCTTAATTTTGTTAAGAAAATTAAATTTATCCCATTGCAAATGTTTAAGATCTGTTTAGTACCCCCCAGGTTGCTTTCCTCCTGCTGTTTCTTCAGCCATTTCCATAGGAGGGCTGAGCCAGTGAGGCTAAAGCCTCTCCCCCATGCTCTCTAGGGGCAAGCAAGGATTCAGGAGTTTCACAGCAAACCCCTGTGCTCACAGCAGCCTCAGTCTACTTTATTAACAAAGGTAAGAAAGTTTAAAATAATCTTGGAAGGATTACCGTGAGCTAGGCTTGGTGGCACATGCTTATAGGCTCAAGGGACTTAGGAGGCTGAGGTAAGAGTATCACTTGGGCCTAAGAGCTTGAGTCTGCCAGGGCAACAAAGTGAGATTCCATGTCTCTAATAAAAAATGACTGAGGGTAGCACGTGTGGCTCAGTGAGTAGGGCACTGGCCCCATATCCCGAGGGTGGCAGGTTTGAACTTGGCCCTGGCCAAACTGCAAAAAAAAAATAGCTGGACATTGTGGTGAACACCTGTAGTCCCAGCTACTCGGGAGGCTGAGGCAAGAGAATCGCCTAAGCCCAAGAGCTGGAGGTTGCTGTGAGCTGTGATATCATGGCATTCTACCGAGGGTGACAGAGTGAGACTCTGTCTCTACAAAAAAAAAAGATCGAGCTTTAGACTATTTGTGCTAATGAAAAAGAATTCATTCCTTAGTCATTTGATGAGCTTCTGTTGTGTGGCTAAGTCTCAAAATTTGGGAAATTAACTTCAAAGGACAGTTACTTCTTTGATAATTCTGCACATTGAAGTGTCATTGTACTAGACATGTTCAGGGGTTGCCAGTGTTTAGGGAGGGCGGTATAGGCAAGCCAGCCTTAGCATTAGGCAGTCCCAAATTCAAATTCCTGCTTATCACTCTGAACCATAGTGAGATTCATTGAAAGAATTACCCAAATCTTTTTTTTTTTTTTTTTTTGCAGTTTTTGGCCGGGGCTGGGTTTGAACCCGCCACCTCCGGCATATGGGGCTGGTGCCCTACTCCTTTGAGCCACAGGCGCTGCCCTACCCAAATCTTAAATCCCTGCTATGTACTGATCTGAGATTAGATGAATCTCTAGGATGAACATATGAAATTGTTGTTTTTGAGGTTGAAAATTGGTTGAATGTCAGCTATTTCATATTATTCAATATAAACCAAATTCGGAGGAAAGGAGCTGCTGCCATAATATTCTTTAAATTCATTTTTCTGGATAGAGAACATTTATGGCCTGGTTCATGGTACTAAATATCTTCTAATTTGGGAAGCAATACAGCTATACTATTTGCTTTATTCTGGAAATAGCTGACATTGTGCTTACAAATTAGGGATTCATGTTTATAATCTTGTCACCCCCAAGGACAGAAACAGGAGAACTTTTGCTGCTCTGAAAATGTATCTGAGTACATGGAGAAATTACTAAAAATTGATAGAGTTTTAAAAATTATCTGGAATGAAGTGAATTAATGCCTTTATTTGGTTAAGTATGGTAATGCATTAGAATTTTTCATTAATAAATTTTTTATCTGCTAGAAAAAAAACTTGTTAAATGGCAGTGCTTGGTATTTCAGGAAATAAGTAAAACAAGAAAAACATTAACTTGATTGCTTTTGTAACAAAATAGCGCTTTTATAAAACTTGATAGTTTTCATCTCTCTTTCTAAATATGATTTTAGTTCTGTGTGGAATAATGTACCTTTACAGGAAAGGATATTTGCCTAAACTTTTTATTCCATCCTCATAAAACTGTAAGTTTCTCCTGATTAAAAAAATTTTTTTTTAAAGAAAAAAATCTGTATCTTACTATATAGGTGTTAGGTTTTTTTTTTTTTTTTTTTTTTAGGTGTTAGGTTTTTACCATAAAAGCAGACTAATGAGAATCCATATAGAAAAAACTTGTCAGTGGTGTGTTTCTTCCTTGGCTCTGTTGTTTTCCACCACAGTGTGCACTGTGGACCCAGGGAGGGTCAGTAGAGAGGACTTTGCTGTGGGGGCCACCCGCAGTGAGAAGTCTTTACACGGGACACTTTAAGGACATTACTGCTGGGAAGTATCAAGTCTTCCCCTTCAAGGGCTACTTATCTGGTTACATTTTTAGTATAGATAAGATGTGTTTTCATGTAAATTGCTTGCTCACTTTTTTACAGAATTAATATTTCTCAGTTTCCTGGAAATTTTAAGCTTTTCAGCAATTTGTACTCTTTAAAAAAAATTAAGACATGCAATGATCATCTGATAGCTTGTTAAGAATATTAAGTAATCCCGCATTTCAACTTTAGTATTACAATCAAGCAAGATGGATATAGCAGAAAAATGCAAATGGAATGTGTCAACAGATGCACAACAAGAAAGGTAGTTGGTATTCCAGCATCTAGTAAGAGGCAGGATTTTCAATTCTTTCATGTAGAAAACAGTAATTAGATGCCATAGTCATAATGAAATCCATAGATACTGACAAAATCTAATGAAAGTATATTTATTAATTCTATTAACTGCAAACAATAGAAAAGACAATTAAATGAATTTACTCTCAACATTTCTATCTAAATGTCTACTCTGTTCAAAGAGGTCTCTGTTGTATGCCCTCTTTGAACAAACATGATGAACAAAACTCTGGATTAACTCAAAAGACTTCTAGAAGCCCCGTGGCAAGAAGCCAGATGTCCCAACTTCTTTGTCCTGCCCTTCCAAGGAACTTTGGAATCCTCTTTGACTCTGACATATTTCTCACGTGTAAATTGATCCTGCATCCCTTTCCAGGCAAAATGGGTCATTTCTTGACCATTGCTCATCTGATGTCAGCTTGTTTTCTTTCTAAGGTATACACATCCTCTCTTTTCTTCCCATCCCTCTAGTTGTACTGGGTCAGTGGAATTAGACAGTAGTGTCTGAAGAAACATAAGAAATTTATTTCTATATTTTTCAATAAAACAACATTTTAATTTTTCTCTCAGCTGTTACTAGGCTGGCACTCAGGATGTTTTGCTTGGAGCAGGAGGCAGGAAGAAGTGATGCCCTCTTCCTTGGTGAGCATCAGATAACCTAAGGAGTTATTTTCCATTTGTCTGTCCCTCCTGAGTACTAGGTAGTAGTTCCTTTGGTTAAGTTTGTCCCCTTCCCCCATACATTTCTTAGAAACTTGAAGAAAATACAAAATTTGCAAACCCTTATTCCGTATTCAACTTTCAATGAAAAGGTATAAAAAATATATACCTCAAAATCTGCTATCATTTTCATTTTTATTGCATATTTGGAGAACAAAGCAGTGTCCCTACTGGATACCAAGAAAGTCATTTTGACTGAGGTTATCTGGACTGTAACGATTAACCTTAGGTGATAGAGAAATAGAGGGCTGCAGGCCAGAGACAGAAGAAGGTAGTTACTGCCATCGTGCCGTCAGTTCTTTCCTACCTGCCCCCACATGAACCCCACACACCCCGCTTTGAAGCATAGCATCGGGTACATAGGTTTATTCCATCAACACCAGACAAGCTGACGTATGGTTATTAGTTTACTTGGTTAATGTTGGAGTTTAAAGACTTTGTGGATTTATCCCCTTTGATTAGAATTGGCAAGATAGGCTGAATCTGCCCTGCTCCCACTATGGATGTGGTGGGGATGGGCAGTTGGACGTTTTGGCTGATTTCCCTTCCCATATTCCTGTGGCTGCTTCTCTGAAATCCAAAGACACTTAGGAAATGTATGTGTTCTCTCTTTCTCCCCTCATTCTCTCTCCCTCATTATTTTTCTTATAAGCCATGAACCCCAATTATATTTCCTTCTTATTGTGACTACCCTCCTTGAGGGTGTGTGTGTTGAGGGATGTGTATTAGTGCAGGTGAGGGTTATAAAAGTTTAATAATAGCCAACATTTGTATGATGTCTCATAGTTGTTTGTGTTCTTTCCTATACAATACATCATCTCATTTGATCCTCACTGTATCTGGTAGGTATTATGATTGTACCCGTTTTACAGATGATGAAAGAGACATTTTTCTAACTTAAGAACGTGGTTTCCTGATTTACCTGGGCTTCCTTCTTGGTGGTGCATAAAACCTATTAAAGTGTTTAATTAGTTTTGCTTTGTGTTACCTTATATTGTTAAGAAAATTTTTACATTGGTTTTAGGCGTTCACCAATTACAACTGAGGGCGAAAAATCCTTATAGGCAAGAGTATCATAAAGTGACACTTTGTGTCTCTGGTTTCTGTTGATTAAAAATATCCCATCAGACCTCACCTAAAATAAATTGTCACATTATCTTATTGTTGAATAAATTCTTTTCCTTTTCATTTTATTTTCTCCAAATTTTATGTCCTTCAATTTTATTCTTTTCCCCCAAGACTACTTTGAATATTTTAGATCCTTCACATTTCATATAAATTGTAGAATCAGCTTGTTAATTTTTACACACACACACACACACACACCTTGGTGTTAATAATTGGAATTGCCCTCTCTCTCTTCTCTCTCCTATCCCCCCATGTATGTCTCTTCTCCTCTCCTCTTCTCTTCTCTCTCTCTCTCCCTTCTCTCCTCTCTTCCCCCATTTCTCTCTCTCCCCTCCTCCTTAATGCTGCTGTGCAGCTTCCCCTGCCAATAAAGACCTTTTGTACAAAATAATAATAATAATAATAATTGGAATTGTGTTGGATCTGTTATTCTTCCCAAATTTTACTGTTGTCACTCAATAAGCCTGAAGAACTCCTGAAATTAAAAAAGCCCAAAGGAAGTGCATTTGGGGCCAAGCATCTGAGGATTCACTTACTCTTTAGCAACTAGTGAAGTCGGATGTGACTCTAGGAGAAGCTCATGTCAGGTTTGAAGTTGACTATGGGTCACTACCAGGCTAACTAATGTGAACTCTCAACTCTGCTTTTTTGCAGTAGGGTGCTTACTACTTAGAGTAGGTAGCAGGTGCTGCCTGCCTCTTGAGAGGTTCCTATGACAACGCAGAGAAGCATATACTCAACTGTATATAAAGATGGTCTTCTCTTCCCAGTCCTCTCCAGTCGGTAAATAGGACCTCTTACCAAATACCACCAATGAGTTCATGACTTGGATGAGAACATAATTAGCTTTTCCTCAGTATCCACTGCAGCTTAATTGTTTGTTATACATCTCCAGATGTTTACATGAATAAGACCTTACATCTTCTGGGAAATTGCATTCCACCATTTCCCACTGTATTATATGTGTGTAGTTAAAAACCCATAAGAAATAAAAGTACACGTGAACAAACAGGCATGTGGAAAATTAAAGACTTGTGACACTTTTCTGAGTCTACATGTGCATTTGTGCTGTAAGAGTGATTATTTCTTCAAGAAACCCTAGGGATTTAGGTTTTTCTGGGCAGAAAACTTTTACCCAGCTCTTGTAATTTTATAAGCAAAGCTTTCATTTTTACAAGCCAATTCAAATGAGTAACTTCTGCATAAGTTTGATAAAAGAATAATGTTTGTATTAATTTACTTATTCCAACTCCTAGAGAAATTTTTATAAGATAGATACTTTGAAAAAATACAATAATAATAACTCACAGGTTATTTCATAGAGAAATAACAAAGTTGAGAAGGTGGATGGTTTTCTCTTCCCAGTCTCTTCTGTATAAGTGGAAATCTACATTTTGGTCTATTGGCTAAGTTATTTAGTGGGTTTCTTTACCTGTTTAGCCTAGCTGTCTCTGTGAGCTTCTACTTACATTATTGTATCTGGACATACAACCCCTATTAATATCATTATGTAGATGGAGAACCCAGTCAAGAATTTTCCCAAGATGACATTTCTGGCCATGGCTCATCTTATCAGACTTTAGGTGACCATCATCAAGGTATGAACATGGGTCTGGTAGGAAGGAGAATACTATACTGCCTAAGTAGAGGAATCTTCCCTCATTCTGCCACTCAGAACTCCTCCTTCTGAGCTCTTGCCTTAGAGGATAACTGCCTTCTGTTCTTTGTCAGAAACCCAATGGAGAGTGATGGTATTTGAAAATGCAGTGCATAGCCTATACTCAGGATTTCAGTTATATTCGTGTGTCAGGCTGGGTGAAAGAAAATTACCCATTTCAGCCTTCATAGCTTAACCCTTCATGAGGTGCTGTCACTGATGTTCATTTCACTACTGTGTTCTTTTATATTGACAGTTTACATAAGCACCATTATATAAATAGTATTATTACCATTTTTATAAGGCTGTTGTTAAAAAGGTTGACTGCCGTGCTGTTAAACATCCCAGATGATAAAAGCTTTCATATAAGTTATTATCAAAATAGATTTTGTTAGAAGATGGGATAAAATTATAATTTTCTTTCACTAAACTCTAGCAGGAGGTTAATAATTTTGTCAGTTTTGAGCATAGGCAAGGGTGGCATTACCAGTGTTTGTAAGTCCATCCACGGTAGAAATCATATTGCCATTTTAACAGATTTCAAAATATTTGGCTCATTCATCAAAACTTTGAAATTGGAATATTAATAGTTATTAAAACTGTCTCTAGATATTGTATTTAATGCATTATTAAAGAAGCATATTGCAAATTTATTTTTACAGTATTATTTCAATATAATTGCTTTTAGTTTTTTGGAACCCGGTGTGTTTATTTTATGCATATGACTTGATGATGTTTTCTTTTTCTTAATATATGAAAGCATTGTTCTGAATAGGGGCCTGCATGCTTTACAAGATAACCAAAGTGGTTGATGCAGTAAACATTCTACTCTTCTAGTGGCCTTCTTGAGAGAAATAGTGGGCTTCCTGGCAGCCTTGGGCCTGGTGTTTCCTTATGTGTTTTTCCTTCCCTGGAGGACCCGCTCCTTCCCTCATTTGAGCTGTCACAATGCCTTGCACTGTGGTCATCCATATCTGTCTGCACTACTAGTGTATAAGCAACTATAGAAAAATGGCTCACTTATTCATTTATTTTTATTCCTACCACCTACGAATGAGCCTTATTTGTAATAAGCACTTAGTAATTGCTTACTGAAATGCCACTCTTCACTTCATATCCACCTTTGCATTGCTCTTTCTCTCTGCATTGATTGACAGCTGGTCCTTGATACTTGTACTCGCAGTTCACTGCTGAAGAATGCTCATCAGGTAAGGAATGATGATTTTCTCATTGGCGTTTGACTGCGCTGGCCTTCAGATTTTTGGATTCAGTCTGTTAGATGTTGATGTGCCTTTGGATAAGCCAGTCCAGATATTAGGAACATCTTTCCCTCTTCCTTCAGCTTGTAATCATTAGTGGTTAGCTATCTTCTGTCTGAGGTTGGACCCTTTATTTCAATCGTGATAGAGTCTTAGGGAAGTTAGAGAGCTTTGCGAGAAAGGCATGTTAAATTCTAAACCTACATCTGATTAAAGGCAACGTGGTTATCAGTGGAGAGAAAATTCTTTGCATTTAGACAACTAGAGCTTATTATTGGTGCTGTCCCTTAAATGTGGCTTAGTATGATGGGGAGGACAATAAGAGTCATGAATTCCCAAAGACTTGATAATGTTTTCTTTTCCTTATATTCCCTTATTCTCAAACCTGGAAAAAAATCTTTTTATTGAATTGAAACAAAATGTCTTAGGAGTCAATGATGATTATTAAGAACAAAGTAAGGTGCATTTATATAGAGGTGGGGAACCTATGACCTCAAGGTCACATGTCATTCATATTCCCAAGTGTGGTCCAGTGACCAAATCCCAATTTCACAAAACAAATCCCTTTGTTAAAAGGAGTTGTTCTATAAGATTTGCATTTAGCCCAAAGGCTGCACTTGAAGATCTAGAAGGTCACATGTGGCCCCAAGCCTGCAGACTTCCCATCCTTCTTACATCATACAGAGGGTGCCAAAAAAATGTATACACATTTTAAGAAAGGGAAAAAAACTATATTAAATTTGACCTCTACAATTACAAGAGGTGCTCAACATGACTTATATTCATCTTTTATCATCATATATATCAAGTATTAAAATTTTAATATAATTTTTTTCCTTTCTTAAAATGTATATACATGTTTTTGGCACCCTCCATATTTACTGAAGTGAAGGATAAACATTGAAGATGATGTTCTCATACTAACTAATTTGGTCAGCTTTTTTTAGCATCCCAGTTAAATAGTTTGGACTATATAAGGGTTGATTATTATTTAAGGAATTTTTTAAATTGCAAGACTCTTCTGTTTTATATCTAGTGTTTTCAGTTATTATTAAAGAACTATGTTATTGTGTGGCTTAAACGACTAAGACGCTAGCCACATACACCTGAGCTGACAGGTTCAAATCCAGCCCAGGCCGGCCAAACAACAATGATGGCTGCAACCATTAGTATGTTATCAATGGAAAATACAGAGAAGTAGATAAAAAAGAAAATAAACTCTATCGCCCAGAGTTATATGTTGCTAACATTTTAGTGTATTTCTTTCTTAGTAATCCTTTTTTTCTAGACATATATACCTATATAAATGACCATCCCACAGCTTAGTGGCTTACCAGTGATAACTTTTTGGGTAATGTTTCTATAGGTCATCCGTTTAGGCCCGGTGTGGCTGTTGTAGGCTGGGCTGCCTTGTGAATTTTGCTCAGCTGCAGAACAGCTTCCCTGCCCTTGGCTGGGCTCCCTCACATGTGTAGGCCTTACAGTCAATATGTTTTCTCCTCTGCCAGCAGGACAATTTGGGTTTGTTCACACAGCAGACTCTAAGGCCCCTGGAGAGAAAGCAGAAGTATACAGGGCCTCTTGAACAAAAGGCTTGTAATTGGTATACCATTATTTTTGCTGTATTCTTTTGGCCAAAGCAAGCTAAGCCACAGTCTAACCCAGGTTCAAAGGATAGAAAATAAACTCCAGGCTTTAATAGAGAGAATTGCAAAGTCACATTGCAAAGGATTTGAAACAAGGAGTGAAGCTTTCTGGGTAATTTTGCAAAACTTACCACCGTGTGTGTATGTGTGTGTATATACATGTAAACTAAGAGGATATACAATTATACATTCTATATTTTCATCACTAAATATGCTTCACATCCAAATCAATACTCCAGCCCTTGGCATATTGGAGAAATTTAATAAATCTTATATGGGAAGTGCCTCAACAGGTTATCTATAAATGAAAGTTAAAGAAGAAGGAAGGAGAAAGTTGCCTAACTTCTTTAGGCAACTGCTTGAATACCATTAGTCCTACTTATTGGTGGGTTTTCTTTCTTTTCTGATTTCCTTCCACATGTATTCTCCTGGTTGATGGTCCCAAGCACTCTTGTGATGAGGAGTATTGATTGCTCTTGTCCATCTCTCACCAGCCCTGAGATCTTAGAAAAGTCACTTGACTTTGTACCTCAGTTACATCATCTAGTTGTCCAAAAGAACAATTACCTCACAAAGTTATCAGAAGAACTTAATAAATCTGTGTATATAGAACTTAATAAATCTGTGTATATAGACAATATGTTGAAAACTCTAGATGTGGCACTATTTCCCAGGGACTCTTGATGCTTCTGTGGAAGATAACATTTTCTTAACATCCCCAATAACTCTAATTGGTGCTAGTATTTCTTAAAATGAAATATATACATATGTCATTGTTTGTTTGTTTCTGCTTGTCCTGCTAAGGAAAATTCAACTTTCACGACGTTAGCTTGAACACTGATCTTCAAAATACCATAGCCATTTCTTCAATCTGATGGAGTCCCTTGTACAATGTCTGTCTTCTCTGATCAGAAATGACATTTTTAACGTCAATAGATTCTTAGGCTTTTGTGGCAGGAAATATTTTTGAGGCTATATAATGACTTACGAAGTATGCTTGTCAATAAATTTTTCCTTCAAAAGTACATCAGAAATCCTATCAAAACAGCATTATAAAAGAATCCATTTTCCATAGTATTCTCCATGAAATGGTCATGCTTGAAGCCTATAAGAATTTTTATTCAGAGGAAGGTTGTATATTTTAATTTGTGTGTTGGCCATCTTTCTAACCAGGCAATCTGCATAAATTTCATGTCCTAAGCAAGAAGAAAATGGTTGTGATTTAGAGTCAGCCTTTTCCTTATAAAGCTTGCATCACCTTTCTTTCCCCTGACTGGGCTCTTCTACTTTCCAGACCCTGTAAATTTCACCACGAACTGTCTTCATTTTCTTCCCCTATTCACATACAGGACCACCCACCCAAAGAAAGAGGAACATCTTTCTAAACTACCCCTTTGCTTCTCTTTTCCTGGACATCGAATGAATGGAGTCATTCCTCTTCTGTTTTGAAAATGCTTCTGTACCCATGGTCACAGTTCACTCACTCACTGGCTCACTCACCCCCCTCCCCCATTCATTCATTCATTCATTGTTCATCTGGCAGCAACAGTGTTACAGACACTGCTTGGTGCTGCATATAAATAGACCTACCCTGGCACTGACTCATGAATTTAACCCATTGTAGAGAGATAGTGATTGAAAAGATCACGTGGCCAGGGCCTTAAAGAGAGGTCTAATTAAAGGCTTTGGAAGCTCCAGGGATGGGGCAGGACACCACACTATGCCTTCCCTCCTAGGGACCATAGCTATGCTCCCAAGGTTGACAAGAGTCTGAGGCTGCTGTAGTGTAGCTGCTGCATTTCTTCTCCCGTGATGACTCGAGGCTGGACTGGGCCTTGTCCGTGAGAGATCAGGGTGCTGGCCAGTCACACATGCTGATTACTGTGGTATATACTAGGAAAGAATGGTTTATTTACCTGGGGCTAAGGTCTCGGGTAGGCTCTCCACTGCCTAAAATGAAGCCGGTTAGAATTTATTGAGAACCTTGTTCCAGTGAGTCTAGGTATTTTATGTACTTCATCCTTTATAATAGCAAATCTTTGATATAAGTATTATCCCTTCCACAGATGAGCAAATTGAGGCTGATAAAGGTTCAGTAACATCCGCAAGATCTCCCAGCTAGTGGGAATCAGAGCATGGAAGTCAAATCCATATTGTCTTCTTTCAGGGCAACCAATTTTTATTAAATTTTAATTCCAATAAAATTCTAATAAAATTACACTAAAGCACTAATATACCAGTACCAGAATCACTTGTAATTCTGATCATGCATGTTTCTTAGTTGGACAAGAGAGGCAACATCTGTAGGAAAGTTCTGCCAAAATGAGCCCTGTTTGTCCCCCTTTGGGAGTCAGGCAGGCCACTGACTGTGCCCACATACGCAGTGAATGTGAGCTCTCGGAGGCACCTGTGACCTGTGCAACCTTAAGTAACTGTTACAGAACTCTGCAGACTGTGCCTTCACTCATATTAATTATTATATCTGAGTTGTTCCTTTACTCTGAAAGGTTAGATACATTTAAAGGGAATAACTGGGAAAATAAAATAGGAATCTGGCTAATTATTTTAGCATACGTAGTATATGTTACTAAATGTTAAAGATTTTTACTTCAAGATAGGCCACTTTCTGTTGTGCTTTGTCAAAATGTTCACACACCTAAAGGTCCAGAAAATTTGCCCAGCCACCTCAGTCATTGGGGGAGTTACTTCAAGGAAGAAAGTGTCCTTTTATTAGGCATATGATTAACTAAAGGCAGAGCTCACTCTACAATTAGGAGCCCCTTAGGAGCATGGCTGTTGGGAGGGGCTTGCCCCCCATCTGTATCACTTGTCCTCGGGTCCTTCCTGTAGGCCTCATCTCCCCAGTACTCTTAAGTAACCTCCACCACCCCTGTGGCCATATGGGCCCGGATCCCTTGTCCTCTATCCCAAACCTCCCAGTGGCTTCCTTAGGCTCATGGGATGACAGACTTCCCAGGATGGCATTAAGAACTGCCCTGCCCCACCTCTCAGTGGCCTGACCCCTGGACCCTGGGCCATTTCTACAGTTCCTCCTACCTTCCACACAATAGTGAGAGCTCTTGAAGTTCCCACCCAGGAGGGTCTGTTTCCTTTGTTGGTGCCCAGCACGCTGCTGCACTGAGGCCCCGAGACTGCCTATTGCACACAAGAGTGCAGAGCCCTGCAACAGAAGGCAGGCCAGGAGGGGTGCCATCAGTCTACTCCCTTGCCACCTGTGAAGTGACTCCATAGCACACACTGTGTGGGCCTGTTCCAGGAGACAGGAATTGGGTCTAAGTGTTTTTTACATATTCACATCTCCAGCACTAGGTGAGGTGCTTGGTGCCCACTGTCTAGTTGCAAATGACTGTTGAAGAAACTAGTGAATGACTTTCTGGGAATGTCTGCTTTTGGTTTCTAGAATAAAAAGATCAAGCATAGAACATTATACCTTGCAAAAATGTTTTTTGAAATTCAGGGAGGAAAAAACAAGCAAAACCTCTGATTGATGTGTGACTCTGAATGACAAACTGTATTTTCTAGTAGTGTGCATTTTTTCTTGCTTCCTTTGTTCTTTTCTCTCTCTCTCTCTGACAGAGTGTTAATCTTTTGCCCAAGCTAGAGTGCTGTTGCATCAGTCTAGCTCACAGCATCCACAAACTCCTGGGTTCAAGCAGTCCTCCTGCTTCAGTCTTCCGAGTAGCTAGGACTACTGGCACATGCCACAACACTCAGCTAATTTTTCTATTTCTATCAGAGACAAGGTCTGGCTCTTGCTCAGGCTGCTCTTGAACACCTGAGCTCCTGCCTCAGCTTCCCAGAGTGCTAGCATTACAGGTGTGAGCCAGTGTGCTTGGCCCTCCAGCAGGGTTCTAAACATACTTGCAAGAAAATACTAGGATTTAACGAATCCTAGCTTTCTGCAGGTACATATCAGTCTAGGCTACTATTGGTACATGGGGAATTATGAGGCTGTGCCAGCCAGGGCCTAGTCAGCAAAAGGCCCAGACCTGCCTAGGTACTTGATCCAGGGTCTTCCTAGCAGGTAACAGCTGATGGCATCAAATAAATCAGAGTTGATGAGTGAGACTCTGAGTTGCAGAGAAAAGGGGAGCAGTGCTTGGGAAAAGACTTTGTCATACGGTGTTGACTACAGTCTCTGCCTGGCCTGTAGGGTTTTGTAGGAGCTTCTAAAAGGGGGACATAAGCCTTATCTTGAAAAAAAAAACAACCCCAAACACAACAAACTATTAATAATATTTCTGGAACACTTAATATAAGCCAGTCACTGTACCAACAATTTTTTTCTTTCTTTTTTTTTTTTTTTTTTTTTTGCAGTTTTGTCCGGGGCTGGGTTTGAACCCGCCACCTCTGGCATATGGGGCCAGCGCCCTACTCCTTTGAGCCACAAACACTGCCCAGGAAATTTTCTTTTTTTCCGTTTTTCTTCTAAGTCCAGGTTTATAGAACCTTCCAATCATTTCTGAGAAAAATCCTTTAACCTAAAGTCTTACATTTCCCTAGTGTGATGAGACCCTGAGACCGTGATTTTTCAGGAGGCTAGGAACATGTGTAGAAGAAGAGGGGAAAGGAACTCATACTTGTATTCTTAGAAAGCATTGCAGCCCAGTTGCTGTCAACATGAGTTGATAATTGAACTTGATCCTTAATGCTTAACCTAAAAATGAAGTAATTTGTCATATGGGTTTTCTAGTATAAAACTATTAGTATAGCTCTCTCACAGGTCTTCAGAAAATCTTTGGATATTTTTAAGGATTGCAGATATGAGTAAATGGGTCATATTGTTGAAGCTAAGGTTTTCAGAGGAGAGACAGACAAATACAGGATAGGAGGAGGCAAGAACGATCCCTATAGGGATGAGCAGGTATATCCCTCTGTACTGGTTATTTCTAATACAGCCGTGTATAACATACACACATGTCTGTGTGTGTATGTACATGTATATTCATACATGTATTTCCCTGCTCTGTCCACAGAAAGGATGAAGCAGCAAAAAAACCCCTGGAGTGAGAGTTCACCTGAGCAGCTGGGTCTTAGTGTCTATCATCATGTAGACACTGAGTGTCTAAAGTGAAACACGTTCTTGGAATGGCTGATTTCAGTGCTGGAGCAAGATGATCCTAGAACATCTTGTCAGGCCAGATATTAAGGAACTGCCTTAGGGAAAAAAGATGTCATAAGGATATGAGAGCCAGCATGAATGGGGCCATTATTGGCCAAATCTAAGACAATTTAAGTGTAGCAGGGATGCTGGTGCGGGAAATGTCAACATACAACACATTATAGTAACAGCCAGGCAACACTCAGCTGTGGATGCTCAGGCTATTTACAAAGTGTTACAGTGTCTCCCACAGACTGTTTATTAGTATAAGACAAAATAATAATATAATAACACTATTTTAATAATATTCTCTTAACATTGAGGAGCAAACAAACATCTCATACCTCCATATGAAATACCCTGAGAAGGACACAACATCACTTATGTGGGATTTCTGGCCAAGATGTATAACTTCAGTCTAATCATGAGGAAACATCACAAAGATCGTCTTGTAAGAAGTAAATAGAGGAGGAATCATATCCTTCCAAACTATCACTATAAAAAACTACAAAAGAAAGGTTGAAGAAATTGTCCAGATTAAAGGAGACTGAGGAGACGTGGCAACTACATGCAATACTGGACTCCAGCCTGGATCTTGTACTTGGTACTTAGGAATTTGGGAGCGGGGGAGAGGGATGCCATAAACGTTGTTAATGATCAGTTGACCAACTGGAGTATGTGTGGCAGATTAAAGTATCATATCAATTGTTCATTTCAGTTCAATTCATAATTGCCAAGACATGGAAGAAGCCTAAGTGCCCATCAACCCATGAATGCATTAATAAATTATGGTATATGTATACCATGGAATACTATGCAGCATTAAAAAAAATGGAGACTTTACCTCTTTTATGTTTACATGGATGGAGCTGGATAATACACTTCCTAGTAAAGTATCTCAGGAATGGAAAAAAATATATCCAATGTGCTCAGTACTACTATGAAACCAATTTATAATCACTCACGACTCGCACTTTCTTTCTTTTTTTTTTTTTTTAATTAAATCATAGCTGTGTATGGGCAGCACCTATGGCTCAAAGGAGTATGGTGCCGGCCCCATATGCTGGAGGTGGTGGGTTTGAACCCAGCCCTGGCCAAAAACTGCAAAAAAAAAAAAAAAAAGAAAAAAACATAGCTGTGTACATTAGTGCAACCATGGAGTACAAGGTGCTGGTTTTGTATACAATTTGAAATATTTTCATCAAACTGGTTAACATAGTCTTCATGGCTTTTTCTTAGTTATTGTGTTAAGACATTTATGAAGGAAATAAATTGGTTTCATAGTAGGGCTGAGTACATTGGATACTTTTTTCTCTATTCTTGAGTTACTTTGCTAAGAAAAATATGTTCCAGCTCAATCCATGTAAACATGAAAGAGGTAAAGGCTCCATCTTTCTTTAAGGCTGCATAATATTCCATGGTGTACATATACCACCATTTATTAATCCATTTGTGGGTCAGTGGGCACTTGGGCTTCTTCCATAACTTAGCAATTATGAATTGGGCTACAATAAACATTCTGGTACAAATATCTTTGTTATAATGTGACTTTTGGTCTTCTGGATATATACCTAGTAGCGGAATTGTAGGACGGAATGCCGGGTCTATGTTTAGATTCCTAAGTGTTCTCCAAACATCTTTCCAAAAGGAATGTATTAGTTTGCATTCCCACTAGCAGTGTAGAAGTGTTCCCTTTTCTCCACATCCATGCCAACATCTCTGGTTTTGGGATTTGGTGATGTGGGCTAATCTTACTGGAGTTAGGTGATATCTCAAAATAGTTTTGAATTGCATTTCTCTGATGATTAAAGATGATGAACATTTTTTCATATGTCTGTAGGCCGTGTGCCTGTCTTCTCAGAAAAGTTTCTCTTCAAGTCCTTTGCCCACCCTGAGATTGGATCACTTGTTCTTTTCTTGGTAATATGTTTGAGTTCTCTGTGTATTCTGGTTATTAAACCTTTGTCAGACACATAACCTGTATCTTCTCCCATTCTGAGGGCTGTCTGCTTGCTTTGCTTACTGTGTTCTTGGCTATGCAGAACCTTTTTAGTTTGATTGGGTCCCAGTAGTGTGTTTTTGGTGTTGCTTCAATTGCCTGGGTGGGGGCGGGGGGTCCTTCTTCTTAAAATATTCACCCAGGCTGATTTTTTCAAGTGTTTCCCTGCTCTTTCTTCTAGTATTTTTATAGTTTCATGTCTTAAGTTTAGATTTTTAATCCAGTGTGAGTCTATCTTAGTTAATTCTGAAAGATATGGGTCCAGTTTTAGTCTTCAGTCTTCTATAGGTTGCCAGCCAGTTCACCCAGCACCATTTGTTAAATAGAGAATCTTTTCCCCACTGAATGTGTTTAATTGGCTTGTCAAAGATCAAATAACAGTAATAGCTGGGTTTATTTCTTGGTTCTCTATTTTGTTCTGTATATCTACCTCTCTGTTTTTGTGCCAGTACCATGTTGTTTTGATCACTATGGATTTATAGTGTAGTCTGAGGTCTGGTAGCGTGATTCCTCCTGCTTTGTTTTTATTTCTGAGTAACGTCTTAGCTATTTGAGTTTTTTTTCTGATTCCATATAAAATGAAGTGTTATTTTTTCAAGATCTTTAAAGTATGACAGTGGAGCTTTAATAGGGATTGCATTAAAATTATATATTGCTTTGGGGAATATGGACATTTTAACAATGTTGATTCTTCCCAGCCGTGAGCATGGTATGTTTTTCCGTTTGTTAACATCTTCAGCTATTCCTTTTCTTAGAGTTTCATAGTTCTCTTTATAGCGATCTTTCACGTCCTTTGTTAGGTAAACTCTCAAATATTTCATTTTCCTTAGCACTACTATGAATGGAACAGAGTCTTTGATTATTTTTTCAGCATGAGTATTGTTGGCATATATAAAGGCTAGATTTATGAGTGTTGATTTTGTAACCTGAGAGGCTGCTGTATTCCTTGATCACTTCTAAGAGTTTTGTAGTAGAATCCCTAGTGTTTTCCAGATATACAATCATATCATTTGCAAAGAGTGAAAGTTTGATGTCTTCTGACTCTGTGTAGATACCCTTGGTCACATTTTCTTGCCTAATTGCGATGGCTAAAACTTCCATTACAATATTGAAACGCAGTAGAGATAATAGACAACCTTGCCTGGTTCCTGATCTAAGTGGAAATGATTTCAGTTTAACTCCATTCAGTACGATATGGGCTGTGGTTTTGCTGTAAATGGTCTCTATCGGTTTAAGAAATGTCCCTTCTATACCAATTTTCTTAAGTGTTCTGATCATGAAAGGATACTGGATATTATCAAAAGCTTTTTCTGCATCAATTGAAAGAGTCATTTTTTTTTGTTTTTTAATTTGTTTATGTGCTGAATTACATTTATAGATTAATGTATATTGAACCAGCCTTGAAACTCTGGGATAAAACCCACTTGGTCATGGTGTATAATTTGTTTGATGTGTTACTGGATTTTGTTCTTTAGGATCTTGTTGAATATTTTTGCGTCAATATTCATTAGTGATATTGGTCTATAATTTTCTTTTCTTGTTGGGTCTTTTCCTGGTTTGGGGATCAAGGTGATGTTTGCTTCATAGAATGTGTTGGGTAGTATTCCCTCTTTTTCTATATTTTGGAAAAGGTTGAGT
>CAUYON010151249.1:0-24968 GCA_963573935.1 Arctocebus calabarensis | reverse complement strand
AAAAAATAGCTGGGTGTTGTGGCAGGCACCTGTTGTCCCAGCTACTTGGGAGGCAGAGACAGGAGAATCGCTTGAGCCCAGGAGTTGGAGGTTGCTGTGAGCTGTGATGCCACAGCACTCTACCCAGGGTGACAGCTTGAGACTCTGTCTCAAACAACAACAACAAAACAGTGTTTGTTAAGTATTGAAGAAAAAATGTTGGGATGAAATTGCGGAAAAAGTGTAGCAGGCCTGGCTACTCAGAGAGACCCACATTAGAAGGTTGACCATTGGCTGGTGTCTCGGATTTTGGATTTTAGAGGGTTTCCACTATTCTAAGAATTGATAAAATATAGCTCATAAGCATAAACTATTCAAACTCCTGCTTTCCTTTTCGGAGTCGGAATTATGTTATGTGCCAGGCAGACTGCTTATGTGACCAGCTCCCAGCAAAAACCCTAGGCACTCGGTCTCTAACAAGCTTCCCTGTGTGCTGAAGCAACATTTCATGTGTGCTGTTACAACTCATTGCTGGAATAATTAAGCCCTGTGGCTTCCTCCGCTGGGGGAAGATACTTGGAAGCTTACCTTCAATAAGCTTCACCCCATGTGCCTTTTTCCTTTGCTGATTTTGCTTTGTAGTCTTTTATTATATAAATCATAGCCCACATACCAACTCCCACAAAGTCCTCCTAGCATACCTTCCCACCTGAGGACGGTGTTGGAAGCCCGTAAGAAAGATACAAAACAGCTAAATGTCCTATTGCAATTAAACTACAATCCTTGAGTTCCATGAGTTACTTTTTATACTGGGCAAAGATAACTCACAAATCAAAATGATCATCCGTGTGCCATAGTGCCTGGTGCTGTAATGGATTGATAGAAGATGACACAAGCTATTCAAGGACCTGTTTTGCCCAGTTGTCTCTAGACATGAGGGTTGTTAGGAAGATGAAGAGGAATGACCCCTGCCTATGAGAGTTTTCTGATGTTAAATATAAAATATAATAACGGTTGAGAAATTCATAACATATGTAAAGGCGGTTAGTATAGCAGTTAAGGGCAGAAACAGGAATGTGGGTTTGAATCCTGGCTCATCATTTACTAACTTGCTCTCTGACTTTGAGCAATTTAATTTTCTTGAGCTTCAGTTTCCTCATTTGTACAATGATATAGACCCAGATAATAAGGTATAAGGATTCAATAAGCACATTTAGAACAATGACATACGAGGTACTACCATTTTGCTTTTTAAAAAATTATATACACAGAATATTGTCCAGTGAGAGGTTGATGGACACAATCCCTGGTGGAATAGCAAGGCAAGTAGCAGCCAGGAAGTGGGTAGGGCTTCTAAGGCCAAACTGGATTTGACTTGACCCTCAAGATTTCAAATAGGGACATTTTGTGGTGGTGTTTCAAATGTTCGACAGTTAAAAAAATAATAAAGATAGAAAAAGCTATTTTAAAATTGTAATCTAGGCTTCCAAAGATTAATTCCCAAATTCTCACTGAGTTTGAATCCACGAGGTTTTATGTATTTTAGTGCACCTTCGGTGTTTTTTCTATTTTTCCCTAAGGCTCTTTTTTAAAAATTATTATTTTTTTCCTGAAACCACTCCCTGCTCTGTATTCAGTGACATGGAAAATGCTGGAATAGCCAGCAGCCCCTGAGTGCCTCATCCTCTGAAACTCCTACATTATTTTGACAGTGACATGATCTCTCTGAACAATCTTAGCATGTACAACATAAAGGGGTGAGGGAAATAACCAATGGAAAGGAAAGCTAAGGGAGGCTGCATTAATAGATTTTTCTTTTGCTGCATTTGTTGAAATTAGAAGCATTTGCAGACACAAATCTAAATGGTACAGCATTCTCCGAGCAGCCAGGAGAAAGGTCTGTGTGGAAGAGGAGAAAAGAGCTCTGGGCAAGGCTGAGCTTTATAAAACATGGAGATAGCTGAGAGAATATTACTTGTCACAGAACTATTCCCAGGACAGCCCTCAAAGTGAATATGTCAAATGTTCATTAAATTTGGAACAGTTAAGAAAAAAATCCAAAGAACTTTTATTTTCTAGATGATAGGAAAAGGTGGTTGGAATTCAAATATACCTTTTTAAGATTTCCCTTTAAATACAGACTTCAAGTAACTTAGTTTAGTAACAATTGTGTAGTATGTGTAACTTGGTTTGATGAAAAAAATGTAATGCTTTACATTTTTTATAGATTTAGAGAATATGCTAAAAAAGTGCAGATAATTTTTAAAATCAAATGTATTTTTTTTTTTTTAGTTTTTGGCCAGGGCCAGGTTTGAACTCGCCACTTCTGGTACATGGGGCTGGCGCCCTATTCCTTTGAGCTACAGGTGCACCCAAATCAAATGCATCTTTTGGGGAAAATATCCCTTACTATTTTGTCTTCCCCTTTTCCTGGGCTTTCATGTTTTGCTGAAAAAGCAGCTCAAAATTTCGGTTTCTCTGTGAAGCCTTTCTTAACTCACCCCCATATCCTTTTCCCAGGAAGTTTGTTGCTGGGTCCTCTGTGCATGCCTTTTTGATAGAACTTACTTTACCACTTCGAAATTCTCAGTGTGTTTGCTAGCTTCCCTCTCCTCAAATCCATTAAGGTCATGGGCTTTGTTTTGAGTACTTTATCCTCCGACATCTCTGACCTTACTACATCAATTCCTTCTTTGGCTTCGCCTCTTTCCCCACCTGGTAATGTTAATGTTCCCTTGAGTTCTGGTCCTGGCAGGCTTCTCATTCTATTTTCTTAGTCATCTCAAGCAACATCACCCATATTAATGGTTTTAACTACCACCTCATACTGACATTCTAGTGCATTCCTAACCATGTGGATTTCTCCTTTAATTCCAAACCCATAAAACCAACTGCCTGATAAACTAGGGTGTATCATTGGTCTCCCAAATACAATGAATCCAAACTTTATTATCTTTTCCGTTTATGTACCTTTGAGTCTTCTTCCAATAAGTCCTGCCATCATTACTTCTATTATACATGCCAAACTTGAGTCATTCTGACCATCTCCTTTTCCTTCACCCAAATCAGATCAATGATTCTCTTTCCCTACACAACTCAAGTAATTCTGTGTAATATATAAGTCAAAGCAAGGGTAGTAAATGTTTACAACTGGCTTTTAGTGGATAGGGGAAAGCCCTGATTTGTAACATTTGGCAGTATTCATGGCATAAATTCTGTCATGGCTGGATTCAAAGTACCACCATAATGTCTCTGAATATGAAGCTGGGAAGGAAGTCCCACTCGCTCTTAATTTGTCTCTTTCTAAACGTTCAGCTCTCCTAAAAGGTCCTGGTTCTCTCTCTTTCACAGAGTTGTCTCTCCTAGGCCTTCAACTACTGACCACTAAGTCTTTTCTCAGACAAACCACCCGCATATCTCCTAAGTAATTAAATTTTCATTAGCCTAGGCCCCAGCTGGGAGGAGATTTTTCTCAGTACAAGTATTATTCGAGGAGTTGTTTCCTGCATAGCTTCTAATCTATTTCCCACAGGGACAAAAATCATCATCTCATGTACTAAAATTGCTACATCTAATGCCCTTGAGTCAATTTATCAATTTGTTCTAGAGGCAAGAGTGCATTTTATTTCTCTCTGGTCCGGTATTTGGCATTGTTAGGCACTTAAAAAATATCTGTTGAATGAAGAAACTAACCAAAAAATAAGTATTTGGGTGTTTTTCTTATGAAAAGTACACAACACCAATGGGAGACTCAGTGGGAGTCTCAATGGGACCCCCAAGTGGCTTCCACTCTGGGGGTACAAACATCCAAGCCCCTTTTCTGTTAGAAAAATTTCAGGCCAACTTAGATTTAATGATTTCTCCTGAGATCTTGTTTGATAATGCCAAGTGGTCAGTTACCCCCAAGAGTGTGTCAGTTGTGCTGGTCCTTAATTGAAATAAACACATGATATTTTTACAGTCTATGGAAATCTCTCTAAGAGTTCTTAGCATGTTGATTTTGTTTAATTTACAAAATTTGCTTTTGATGTCTTTTGGTTTAGAACAGCATTAAAAAGGTATAGCCCTTGAATAAGTCAAACTGAGGCACAATCCTTTCCCACCAGAAAGGAAGTTTCTAGATGAAGCTCGGCTGGCATCTGAACGAATAAACAACAGCAGCTCCCAATTGTACCTCAGGGCAGGGAAAAGTGGTATGGCTTCTCCTGACAGATGCTCGGCTGTCAGAGCAGACCCTCCCCCTCCCAGGCCTTCATCCCTTTGGGCAGCTGCTGCTGCCCTTGTATACAATCGGGTTGTCCCCCTGGAGGGAAAGAATTGTGCAGCTGAAAAAGCAGCTCCCGGCAGGAGGGAGGCAGGGTTTTTTGGAGGGCTCTTAGCAACGGCTTTGGTTTGGCTCTCCCCAGCCAGGAGAAAATCAAATCCGTGTGCTTTCGTGCAGGCACACCATAGCAGCCGACTCTGAGCGCCAGGGTAACTTTCCTCCCTGCCTGTTAATTACCTGCTCTTTCACCTCCCAGGGTCCCTACCGTTGGAAAGAGCTACTGAGAGGAGGAAAGGACCAGCACCCATCCTCCTTGCTGCCTGGGGGTTCGAACTGGATCGTGAGTCCGTGTACATTCTCTCATCTCATTGATACGCGGGACCGAGAGGGGGGTTCCAGCCGGCGGGACCGGCCTGGGCTTTATTCTGGAGTCGCTGGTGCGTGGCTGCGCGTTTCTTTCCCATTTGTAGGTGAAACCCCATTGGCTTCCTTGGCTCTTCGGTTTAAACCACGCCCGGCTTTCTGCCCGCTTTGCTGCTGCCGGGCCAGGCTGCCCAGCCACATCACAGCCGCGCGTGCAGGGAGCCCGGGGCTGCTGCTGCCGCTATTGTGTGGATGCCTCGCGTGTCCTCTCTTCCGCCCAGAGATGGCTAACCGGGGCCCGAGCTACGGCTTAAGCCGAGAGGTGCAGGAGAAGATCGAGCAGAAGTATGATGCGGACCTGGAGAACAAGCTAGTGGACTGGATTGTCCTGCAGTGCGCCGAGGACATAGAGCACCCGCCTCCCGGCAAGGCCCATTTTCAGAAATGGTTAATGGACGGGACGGTAAGGCCTGCGGCGATCTCGGTGGCTGGGGTGGTGGTCAGGGACACCCCCCAGCACCCTTTCTTTTATGGTGAGGTTGCTGGAGGAGCTGCTTTTGCCAAGCTCTGTGTCTCACAGGAGGGGACGGGAATGCCCTTATCTCTTCGTGGCTGGAGGATTTGGGCTCCCTGCACGGTTCCCTAGTGAGAGGATCTCCACCCATCCAAGCATCATAGCTTCCTTTTGAGTTGTCTGCTAATTCTAGGCCCTTTTGATTTTTCCAGTGAGAATAGAGATAAGTATTTCCTTGTGATGTCTGTCCCCAGCCCTCTTGGTGAAGCAGCTCTTCTGGGGCCATTTCTTTCCCCAGGGGAAGGGTTTGGTTAGCCCGTAAAACAAAGGGAGAAAGAGGGGGGCCACCTTCCTGTTCTTCCCAGAGCCGAGCACCCTGGAGATGTTCAATGTCTGTTGAGTAGATGAGTTCTCATGAAACTCAAGGGAATCCCTATTTGATAACTGCTTTTGGACCAGATGCCCCTGCGTCTTCAAATGTTTGAGGACCACTGATCCTCAAGCTCTGCTGATTCAAACAAGCATATCTTTCCCCATAGCCTGTGATTTACTGTTACATAACTGCAATCCCACACTGCTGCCGGGTTGCCCAGGACCTGGGTTCTAAATGGCTGGAAAAAGGGTGCCTAGTTCACTTCCTTTACGCATCATTTATTAACCCTTCAATATCTCAATAATATCTGGCATGCTATTGAAGTCTAATTCTGATCTCCTTTTGATAAAAAGCATAATATTAGGCTCTATCATTTAAGCTCCCCTTCCCACCCACCCCCACTAACTCACTCCTCCACTGAAACTCTGGAATCATGTCCTCAGCACCTGGTGTCATTCCCTCTCTGTAAACATTCTTTCCTTCACCCAGAAAAAGGAAGGGAGGATTGAGGAGGGAGTGAGGCTCCCAGGCTTCAGGACTCTGTGGCTGGGAGCAGCCCTAGGAATGGGATTGTCTGGACCTTTGGGGTCCAGTATGAGAGCCTGGCCACACAGTCCCAGGCCCATGCCTTCCTGACCCATGACATGCTTCTGTCCAAACCCTGTGACCTGTGCCCATTGCGGGCAGGATTCTCTTCTCATTCATAACCTGTAAATACAAAGGGAAATACTGATTCTGTACCCCTCACCCTCTGCAGGTCCTGTGCAAGCTGATAAACAGTTTATACCCACCAGGACAGGAGCCCATTCCCAAGATCTCAGAGACAAAGATGGCTTTTAAGCAGATGGAACAAATCTCCCAGTTCCTGAAAGCTGCAGAGATCTATGGCGTCAGGACCACTGATATTTTCCAGACGGTGGATCTCTGGGAAGGTAAACAGCCCTCCTGCCTGTAGGACTGTTCTCCTTTCCCCCCACCCCTTGCTCCAGCTCCCAGTGTTCCTCCATGTGCTCTGTGTGGAGGATGTCCGCAGCTGTCATCCTGGGGTCACCGTTACGTTAGCCTCCCCCTTTGTGATGTTCTGTTAACACGTTCTCTTCTAAGGGAAGGCACACCCTGAGGACAAAGCAGGCACCTCAGCAAACTAATGTAAACAGAAGCTTCAACTGAGAGGAAGCTGAAATGGTTCTAGGGATGCCTTTTATTCCTCCTACCCCTCCCGTAACAAATCATAGCTACTGGAGGAGAAGGGAGGCAGGGGGTGAGTGTGCTTCTGACTCACCTGCAGCAAGGCTTATAGAGAACGCTGTCTGGTGCTATTTTGTCAGTCAATCAGAGAAATAAATAGCTCTCCAACCTTTTATTAAACCGTGTTCTGGGAGCTGGAGTGCGATACCTTCCAGATACGTGTTCAGCTCAGAGAACGTGACAAATGATTTTTTTCTTTCACATTTGTGAACTGACTTGGTGAGGAAATTTTACGAAGGCATAAACATCAAATCGTGTTTCTGGACAGACCTAATAATCACCATTACTAGGGCAAAAGGATGTGAATGGAGTCACAGTAGCCTGAGACAGGGCAGAGGATAGGTCAGCTCCAAGGCAGGATGATGATCCTGGAAAAGGGAACGAGACAGACACTGAGAGCCCATCCCCAGGGCGGAAGGCTGGGGCTTTAAAGAAAACAAGGAAGAAGGCCCACTCCCACCGTGCCGGGCCCGACAGGTAGCAGGAAGATGTGTAGGAAGTTGCAATAGGTGGGGATGAGCAGGACAGCTGTCAACAGACAAGCAGATGCTTAGGAGTTTCCAAGTCGCCTCTAAAGGCTCTGGGGCTTGCTGACCCCTTCTACTGATGGCAGCTGAGGACTGAGGTCCAGGGAGCCTCCTTTTAGTTAGAGGGAACACTTGATATTCCCCAGGATCACTATCTGAAGCTCAGACCAGAGCTGGTTACCACAGAGTGGAGCAGGAGCTGGAAGTGTGGGGTGCTCGCGCAGAAAAGGGATGACAGGAAGGGGCGGGCTGGTGGTACCACAGCATGGACTGGCCAACAAGGCTAGGTGTTTTGGGATGAGTCAGCTGGAATAGGGCAGGGTTGGTGTGCATTTGTGGGTTTGCGTGCATGTGAGCGTGTATGTGTTTGTGCTCACAGCTATTGACAAGCCATTTGCTTACTTAGTCCCACATTCTCTCCGTTACTCTCCACCCTGACTGTGGTGGCAGTGCTGTCCCAGGTTAGCTTACTCACGTTAATTCCGGCCACCCTGCCCCGTGGTTGTGGTGCTTGTGCTCCAGGCCTCCTAGTCTAGGGGCTTCTCTTCCTCCTTACAGGTGTTTTAGGCCCAGCAGCTCTAAGTCCTCATCTTCCTCCTCAGCATCTTCTCCCAGCTCTGCTGGCCCAGAGCTGCTCAGTGTCCCTCATGCTGCCTTTATGCTACAGAGCAGCAAAGCTGATGCCTTCTCGTCTGGGCTTCAGTTATTTCTACAGGTTAGGATACCAGATGTACCTACTATTCTTAAAAGTCTTTTAGGTGAAATGTTTAGAATGGACTTATAGTCAAACCGAATACAAGATTCAGGGCTTTAAAAAGGAACCTCAAACTGAATGGTCAAGAAAACAACTCAAACACAGGGACATTATAGAAAAAGCTGCCAAAGATCCCCCCTAAGGGAAACAGGGGTGACCAGTTCCTGAGTCAGAAGTTCTACTGCCGGTTTCAAACCTATGTTACGCCCTCTATCAATTAACTTTGCTAAGCCTCGATTTTCTCAGCTATAAAATGGGGATAATAGTACCTATTTCTCAGGGTTGATATGGAGAGTAAATGAGATAATTGATTAGTGTTTAGCGTAGTGCCTGGCACTAATAAATAAAATAACTGTTGGCAATGTGGAACTTATTATTGTCATGGCTTGTCCTTTCTACAATTAATAGAAAATGAGAGATGGAGGAGCAAGGCTGGAAAGGTACACACTCTGTCTTGGGATGAATGGACTTGATGGCCACACACAGAAGCTGATGGGTTGCCTGGCTGGCCTGTGCCTTCCCTGCCAGCTGTGGAATCTTCAGCCACTCTCTACTATGAGGCTTTAGGGGTCCCTTTATTTTGAACTTTCTGATCATTATTCTCTTGCTATCTTTCCCTATAATATATTGCATTCCCAATTCAAGACACAGAAGACTGTAGTAGGGTGGAAAGAGCATGAGATTTGGAGTCAGGTAGATGGGTGGAAACTTCTTTAGCTACACACTAGCTGCGTGGGCTCATGTAAGATGCTTAGCTTCTCAGAGCCCTCCTTCCCTTCTTCGTAATCAGTTCTAATGCCTCCTTGTGGGAGTCTGGTAGGGATGTAATGTATAAAAGGGCTAATGCAGTGCCTAGCTCCTAGACACCTAGTAAATGTTGGCTTCTTCTCCCCTACTAATAAGCCATCAGCAACTGACTATTTTGAATCATCTATGTAACCACTTGATAGGTATTAAGTATGTAGAATTCTAGAATGTTGGAGTAGCCAAGACAGAAGGATCAATCAATCTGATTGCTCGTCTCAGTAAACCCATTAATGAGGATGCTGAACACATGGTTTGTCCAGGCCTGTCCTCTTCTCATGATGACTGGGAGTTAGGGAGGTGCAGTTTGCATTGGGGGTAGGATGCCTGGAGGTGCAAATATATTCCCCGAGAGGACGTCACTATATGTCACTATATGTGTCATTCCTCAACAGCAAGAGCTAAGAAACATTTCACCCAATTTGAGAGTTATTTTAGAATGTTGTAAGGCGCCTGTGGCTCTATCAGAGCAGCCTTTGCTGCGTTTACTCTAACTGGCTGCTGACAGTTGTATTTGGTGGGGTTTTCCTCCAGCTGTGGCTTTCAAGTTCCAGCATGCATCAGAATTACTGGGTAGTCTTATTAAAACACAGATTGCTGAGCCCCAATCCCGGAGTTTCTGAGGTATTAAATCTAAATTGGGGCCCAAGAATATGTATTTCTTATCAATTCATGGGCCATGCCACTTGTGCTGTTCCGGGTCCCCACTCTGAGAACCACTGCCATATGGAATTTTATTTAGTGTTTTTATCCTTGCTGGAAAGGAAAGCAATAAAAAAATAAAAAATTGTTAAAACCCACATAGCAAACCCAACCTTCCCTCTGATGTTCCTCATTTGCCAGGTAAGACAGAGAAAGCTAACATGCCACCGACTCCCCCCTTTCTTTAAGACTATTTTTGGGGGCAATTTTAGATTCACAGCAAAATTGAAGAGAAGGTACAGAGATTTCCCTCTGTCCTCTGACCACACACTTGCAAAGCCTCCCCCATTGTAACACGCTCCACCAGAGGGGTACATGTGTTACAGCTGATGAACCTGCACTGCTTCGGCACATCATTATCACCCAAAGTCCATCCTTTACGTGAGGGTTCACCCATTGTTGTACATTCTGTGAGTCTGAACAAATGTGTGACATGTGTCCGTCATTGTAGTATCCTACAAAGTAGTTTCACTGCTCTAAATCCCGCCCCCCAACCCCTGGCAACCACTGATCTTTTTAATGTATAGTTTTGCCTTTTTCAAAGTGTCGTGAAGCTGGGATCATACACTGTGTATGATGTTCAGATGACACTAGCTCTTTTTAAAACTTTAAGTCTAATATTAGCTTCCTCTCATGAGAAAGGGTTAGAAGAGGCCAAGTGGTCCGATTGCAGTTCTTAGCTGCTCGTGTAAACTGAGCTCTTCCTCTTTCCTGTGTCACGTTCCTTCCTGTGGTCAACAGTCCATTCTTAGAGCCCCACCAGGACTCAGCCTCATTTCTGCTATTCCTGTATCTAGAAAATTCCCAACACCTAGTCAGCCCTTCCTTTGGGATCACTTTCTTCTTTATTTTCTTAGACAAAGAGCTTGGAGCAGTGGACACTTGAACAGCCCTGAGTGTCCATGAGTGGCTTTCAGGGAGCAAAGCAATTCTAGGCTGCCAGGACCCTTGGGGCTGACTCCCAGCTTGGATCAGAGCCCTTTTAACTATTGGTTTAACTTTTTTTGCTTTGTAGAAGGTATCTCCAAAGGTAAGAATTATTGCTTAAAAAAATATATTATTTAGCCTTATTACTTACCACATGCCAGACATTGGGAGGGTTTTTAACATTGAAAACCAAAGTTTTTAAAGCAGTGCTTGCCTATCTGTCTGGCTATATTAGAATCATCTCAAGAGACTGCCCCAGAATCTGGATATTTAAGATTCTCAGGTAATCCTGATGATTTGTTTAGTTTGGAAGTCGCCTGGTAAAACCGGGTTTCTCTAACTTGTCTGACGATCTAAATCACTTAGGGAGATTATTAAAAATATAGACTCCCAGGACTTGCTGAATCAGTCTCTTGGGAGAATGCCCTCCCAATGTGGAGGTGTCCTACACTCAACTCCCATAAATCATCTGAGCAGCTTTAGAAACCCTGCTGGGGAGCAGGCTATGTATGGGCAGTTTTTTATACTTGCACAATTTCAAAAGCTCTCTCACCAGGCAGGTGTTATACTTGCTTGTGATACACATACAAGCAGTTTAGCTGTTGTTATACTATACCTGGTGCACTAACCTCACTGATCCTTTATGCATTTAAATTTTGAACCCAACTTCCTCCTGTATGCCCCTGCCACTCAACAGGACTTTATCTGGGATTCTGACCTGGCAAAGCCAGAGAGGGAGGGTTGGGGAAAAGTCCTCTGCTCATGTCATCTACCCAAGAGTACTAGAGTTCTTCACAAGGAACCTCTGTTAGGAAACCTGTTGGACACGACAAGAAGATAACTGGACAAGAACTGATTGATTGACTTGGTCAGCACACTGCTGGGGAAGCCCCAACTGCTTTTCTTTGTTTTAATCTTATTTGGGTGAAGATACAGAAACATTATTCCAGCTAAAGCACTCAAAGATGTGTGGCCATTTGGAATTAGTGCCCTTGAGCCTATGGGGCCCTAAACCTGTGCCCCAGATATATTCACCCAGTACATCCCGTCTGGCCTGGCAATGAAGCAGCCACTGCAACTCCTTCAGATCAGGCCCAAGCCCTGGCTCCTGCCAAAGAACATGTTTCCCCAGCCAGCCTCCAGGAAGGTCTCTTAGAGATGACAGTGTGGCACAGTGGACTCTTCATGGGCTTTGCATTCAAACAGGCCTGAGCTAGTTAGATGGCTCAAGACATGTTAATTAGCTTCCTTGAATGAGTTTTTGCCTGCATACATGGAGAGAAACAATCTCAATTCTATGGGGTTGAGAGTACATGTAATAAAGTGTCTAGACTATAATTTATATTAAATCTCTCGCTTTGGGACCTGTCTTAAGGAAAAGATTTCCAATTTGTTCCTATCAAATAATGCTCCCTTCCCTAGTGCCTTCTGCCTCAATTATGCAGTCACATCCTTTTCCACTCTCCTGGAATGAGGAGAGGGTTGTATTGATGTGACAGTTCCAGGTCTCTTGATATCTTACCCTTATATGCAACTTAGTTTTCTCCGTCCTTTCTGGGTTCAGGTGGCGGTACCAATGTAAATGCATTAGCTTGCTACGTGCAATGCAGGCTGCCTCTATGGTGTAACACAGCTTGCTTCAGCACCCACTCAGTGCTCCCAGGTAGGATCTATGAATTGCTGGATGTCAGGCTCCACATTTCCCTGGGTCCTGGACCTATCAGACCAGCTCTTTCCAACCACCAGAAACAGACTTCCTCTGTGCGCTTTGTACAGAGTAGAGCCGAGGGATGCACCCTGACCTAAGCCTTCCTGTGCTTTGTCAATGCTCTACGTTCTCTTTCTTGACTTGCTGCTTAAGAGAAAACCTTCTCTCTCTTTCTTTCCAGAATGAGCCTTCAGAGTATCATTACTACATTTCTGTTTTTTTTTTTAAAAAAGAATTCTGTTAAACAGTGACAATTACAGAGATGCTTTCATCTGTGGAAGACAGGAGCCCTTCTAACAACCATGTCTGTGTTTCCTTTTTCAATTCTTAGTATTCCTTGTGCCCTCCTCTTTCTTCTACTGCCCATATACCCCATTCTTCACCACCCCAGCTGTTCCTTGAGTCTGGGGGATTCCACACTGATAACATTTCATCCCTGTATCCACTGACCACTCCCCCAGGACCTCCGGATCCAGGCAGTCACCCTGTGGTTAACGCAGAGCTGGGTGGGAGCAAAAGGTGAGGGAAGGGGTATCTGCTCACACCCTCTTTCTTTTCCTTGAATAAATGGATATCTCGAACTGGACTTCCTCTGAGGGCCTTAATTGTTTATTTGATTACAGTCCTTCCTCCATCCTCGCTTACCATCTGCCTTTCCCCTGTAATTCTGTATTCCCCAGTGATGGAGCTGCAGCAGCTGGGTCAGAGAAACTGAGATGAACCTTCTAGATGAAGGTCTAGAGAGAACCTTTCGTATTTGCTCTTAACTTTTGCAGCTCCCTGTCAGGCTGAATGTTGCCTTCCTTTTAACCCAATTCCTTTTAGCTTTTATAATCTACACTGGGATGCCTTTGATCTGGCTCAACATTGCCAGCGCCGCGGTATCCTTCTCAGTCCGGGACAACTGGAAGGGAGGAAAGAAGAAAGGTTGGGAGGGGCGGAGTGACCTGCAGGGCCCAGGTGCCTCTCCACGGGCTCAGGGCCACTGGGTTTCTCAGGCAACAACGCCCCCATCCCACTGTGCAGGGGTCACACCAGGCATCTCTCTCTCCCCCTTGCTCTGCCCTCTCTTTGCACATGAGCCGCTTAATTTATTGTCTCCATTTAGCTCCTTTCAAGCAGCACAAAATAAGGGGGCCTGTCACTTGTGTCACGCTGAGTGCTTTCCGAGCTGATTTGCTGTTCTTCCTTTGCCAGGCCTCTGGTCCAAAGAGCCAAGTGAATAGGAAATGTCATGCACATGGATTCTAGACCCTTTTAATCCAGATAAAGTAAAAAAGAGAAGCCACCTGGGATTTGGCACAAAATTATTCCACCCCACCGACTTCTCTCCAGCTTCCTTTTCTCTTTTCAATTCTGAGGAAAGTCCTCTTCTGCAGACTACCGTGCCAGCCCACTCACACAACCTCCACTTACCACAGATCGTAGACCTCACCAAGGCCAGGTCCTCTACTTAGGGGAGGGACTTACCTCTATCCAAGTGTTTGGAATATTTTATTCATATAGCAGCTATGAATAGATGAGAAGCTGAGTGTCTGGTATGTACCATACCACATAAAGAATAATCAACCAGGTTATCTTTTGTTTCTTTCTGAGAAGTTTGGGGAAGAAGTGGGAAGTGTTTGATAGCACTTCTATCTTGAATGTGGTCACCCCAGCCTTCCATCCAAACTTCCCTCCTGATGTCCAGCCATGTCCTCCCAGAATTCCTTTTCTCTGACACAGGCTTGGTTTTAATCTCTTCTTTGGCTTCCAGGGAAGGACATGGCAGCTGTGCAGAGGACCCTGATGGCTCTAGGCAGTGTTGCAGTCACCAAGGATGATGGTTGCTATCGGGGAGAGCCATCCTGGTTTCACAGGTAAAAGTCCCTGTCCTTGCCCCTGGACCAGAGGATGATTTTACTTACAGGAACGATCTGAAGTCCTGGCGCACCACAGAGGCTATTTACATACAAAGCTCTTAGGACAGTGGTTCTCAACCTTCCTAATGCTGCGGCCCTTTAATATAGTTCTTGTGGGTCACGACCCACAGGTTGAGAACCGCTGCCTGAGGAGTAAGCGCTTCTGGTCCCACAATTGAGTCCCCCAAACCAAGGCAAGACTGACCCTGCAGTTGAGGCCAACGTTCCACCCAGGGCAGAAATGGTTGGGCCTTTCCTACTGGGTACCTGGATCTCCAGCTCTGCCCAAGTTCTGTTTCTCCTAAGGTTCAGTAGGACTGGATGGCCTGTCTAACAGTTGGCTTGAAGTCTGAGCTTGGTTTTCTTATGACTCAAGCAGCCCTGACCCTGCCTACCTACCTTTCTTCTCTTCTTTCTTCTTTTCCTCCTCCTCTTCCTCCTCCCTCTTGTTTTCTTCTTTCTTCTCTCTCTCTCTCTCTCTCTCCTTAATGAAGAGTAAATGTGTTCTGTTTGCCTGGCACAGTACTGTTGAATACCTATTTTCCCAGTATATTTACTAATAGCACCCTCTTTCACTCTCAAAAGTGTCCTGATCTGGATAATAAATTTTATGATTATCTCAACAAAGGGCCTTTTCCTAAAGTGTTTTCTTTTTTGCATGGTATGGGAGGGAGGCAGGAAGTTTAAACTGCAAGCTTAGTGGTAGATGAAGAGAAAAGAGTGCCTAATAACAGATAATAAATATTCACTTTTCCTAATCCCCCTTTCTTTTCCTTGATAGTTACAAAAAGGTACCAGCTTGTGTCATTTTAAAGGAACTTAGTCTAAAAACCTCCTAGTTACCAGCCAGGTGAATCCCTGGTTTTAGTCCCAACATTATTGGTGACCTACTATGTTCTATGTGGCTCAAAAACTAAAATTATTTTCTATGTGGCTCTTTGCTGACTTCTAATCTAGGCTAGGCAATTTTCCCTCATTAACTCCTAGACCCCTCAGCTCTGGAATGGAACATTAATCCGTGGCCCTATACAGGAAGGGTTGAATGGGATTGATGACATGCTTTGTAAGATGTGTTGATCTAGTTTTATTTTTGCCTCACAAGAGCTTGAGGTAACTGTAAGAGAAAAAGCGATAAGGAAGCTGGCTGAGATGGCCTAAAGGGGAAGAAGGAATAGTGGGGAAAGGAGGAAAGAAGAAAAGCTGAGAGTGAGCTCACCGGAGAGGTAGCCACTGATACGTTCTCTTTGCAGGAAATTCTAGAAAACATCTGGGCTCCTAAAGGGATAGAGAGTTGATGCATCATGGTAGGGCTGTGGCTCAGGGTAGAACCTGCCAGTCTATTTGGTGACCCCAGTAGAGCTTAATTGCGTATCTTCAGAAGGATTGGAAAACTGTCATAGTGATTTCATTCCATTTCACGCTCCCATGCAGGAAAGCCCAGCAGAACCGGAGAGGATTTTCAGAGGAACAGCTTCGCCAGGGACAGAACGTGATAGGCCTGCAGATGGGTAGCAACAAGGGTGCCTCCCAGGCAGGCATGACTGGGTATGGGACACCCAGGCAGATCATGTAAGACACCGCATCCCACTCCTGGAAGACAGGACAGGTGTTCCACACCATGGTCTCTATGAAAAAGAAATAGTTAGTCACCTACTGACCTCTTTCTCAAAGCCTCCTGTCCCCAGTTTTTGCAAGTGCTGCATTTCTGCTGAGAATCCACGTTGCCTACGCTGCCACCTTCTGTTCATTTAGAACTATGCAAAGACTCCGCTTTCCTCCTCCTGAGCTCCTTTTGCCCTAAAATGTCCGTTTGTTGATTATTTATTTATTTATTTATTTGCCAAACAACCCTCCCCCACCCCAACTTATAGAATGCACCTAATAAACAGATTAGTCTTGTGTCTTAAAGTGTAAAGATCATTCTTTGTCTTGGGAATTTTGCAGGCTAGGCTGCTTTATCTTTCATTCAAAGGCCAGAAAGATGAAATGAAGCATAAGTTGTAGCTGTTAGAAACATAGGTAAACCATAAGGAAGCTATTACAAGATTATATTTATATTTATCTTGACATTGCAGGAGAAAGTTTAGAAATAGTTTTGCCCACTCTGAGACCCTAAAGCTGTGAGTTCAAGAACAAGGTCTTTGAGCCCAAATGTTTTTTGAGTATGTACTTTGTGCTTATTATGGTAAACTGGTAAAGGGCATAGGAATGAGCAAGAGGAAGCACCAGTTCTTGAGGCACTCTTGTACAGGTGCCCAGGAAGTAGCTGATGAGTAGACGGACGGGTGGATGGAGAGTTTGGTTGAATGGATGAATGGATGGTTGAATATCTGCATTAATCTTCCAGCAAGCCAGACCCTTGGTCTGATGCTGAGGTTTATACAGTATTTTTCTTCATTCGGAGCTATGGGCAATGAAGCTTTCTCTCCTAAAATCATATAAAGGATCCATAATCTTAGACTTTTGAATATGGTTTTACATCTACCTAAGGTAGATAGGTTTTGAAGATTTTTTATTTCATGGGTAGAAAACATTGAAAGGGCAAATAAGCCTGGGGACTGACTATCAATGTATCTTATTCTTTCCTACCTGTAGAAACAAGAAAAAAAGTGATACAACTAGTTAGAAAAGAAATAAGATCTTTTATCCATATAATAAAACATTAATTAACAAGAAATTTATTAACAATAAATTAAACAGATATTGCTATACTTTACACATTTGAGTGGTCATTGTTCAGACTGCTCTCTGCAGTTCTAGGCTTCCCTAATACTTTCAGTGGGATCCCCATGAGCCCAGGGCTGCTGAAGAGGCAGAACCCCAGGTTCTCACTCCTGCTTCAACCATCGCAGCTCTGATATTGTCTATTTACATATTAGCATTCAAACATAACATTTAAAAAAAGACTTTTAATTAAAAAAAAAAAAGACAAAAGAAAAATGACCTGTGGGCCCCCTAAATTGATTAATATGTCTTCCAACAGTCCTAGTGTCATTTTGAAAGCTACTAGTGAATTGTTTGTTTCTGGAAAGATGTCACCCAAACGTGGCAGCTGAATTCCTTCCTTAAGTCAGACTTGAAGTTGCCATAAAAGTAAGAAAGGAAGGTTAATGGGTCCTAAAAAGAAAAATAAAACGAGGAGGAAATTCCTGGAGACATGGAAGGTGGTTAGGCTCCTGCTTGGAACTAGGAGTCAGGCGCCTGGGAAATAGTTTCCATGAGGAAAGGAAAAGGTTAGAGAACTTTCAAGATGTGGCCTGTCCTATATCCCACATTGCCCTGGCTGTGCCAGTGACACTGAAGGGCAGGACAACAGCAAAGTCAGCTCAAAGCCAGCAGGAAGCAGCCTGCCAACTAACTGTAGGGCAGTGCTAGAGCCCCCTGGAGTGAGGAGCAGACACCGGGAACACTGGCAGGCTTCCAGCACCTGGGCATTTCCTCCACCCCACATGATCCCATCCCTCTAGCTCTGTCTGATAACTGCAACCTAGAAATAAGGCTCTTGACAACTTGAGGCCCGAGGGTAGAGGTTTAGCTTGAATGCTGAGGTTAAAATAGGAGATAACAAAGAATGAGAGTGCCCAGTGTATAATTCCACAATATGTTTTCAGCTCTTGAAAGTTGCCAGGAGAGGCTCGGCGCCTGTGGCTCAACGGGCTAAGGCGCCAGCCACGTACACCTGAGCCCACGGGTTCGAATCCAGCCGGGGCCACCAAAATACAATGACGGCTGCAACCAAAAAAAATGGTCTGGGCATTGTGGTGGGCACCTGTAGTCCTAGCTACTTGGGAGGCAGAGGCAAGAGACTCGCTTGAGCCCAGGAATTGGAGGTTGCTGTGAGCTGTGATAGCATAGCACTCTATCCAGGGTGACAGCTTGAAGTTCTGTCTAAAAACAAAACAAAACAAAATTAAAAAAAAAAGAAAGTAAGTTGCCAGGAGTGATGCAAACATGAGTCTGAGATTTTGCTTTTCTTTTTCCTCACTTTGCATTTGCAGTTAAGGTAGTAAATGACTTCAGGGAAATGGGAGCTCACAGGCAACAACTGAAGGAAGATCCCTGTAAACCATAAACATTGTCATTAAACTAGATAGAATAATCACTTAAAATTAGCCTAACAAATACACCAAAAATGTTAAAGGAAATTATTGGAAAACAAAATCAACTGGAGATAAGGAACACAAAAAGAGGATACTCCAATTAGAGTACTTCAATTGGAGTATGAATTTTTTGGAGTATCAAGGCAAGGCACTCCATAAAAACAATATGTAAAAATAGATGGTAAATACAAAGGAATATAAGCAATATGAGTCAACAATCATATGATTGGAATTGCAGAAGTATAGAAAATAATCAATGTAGTGAAGGAAAAATTTGAAGACGTAATTTTGAGACTTTTCTAGAATAAAAAAATAAAAGGCATAAGAACTCAATTTTAAAAGACTCATAAGGTGCAAAAAAGTATATGATAAGAATCCTGAGTGAGAAACATTATAGTAAAGTGTATGGCCATTGAAAATAAATAGGAAACTTGGTTTGGCGCCTATGGCTCAACAGGCTAAGGTGCCAGCCACGTACACCTGAGCTGGCGGGTTTGAATCCAGCCTGGGCCTGCCAACAACAATGATGGCTGCAACCAAAAAATGGCTGGGCATTGTGGCGGGCACCTGGAGTTCCAGCTACCTGGGAGGGGAGGCAGGAGACTCACTTGAGCCCAGGAATTGAAGGTTGCTGTGAGCTGTGATGCCACGGCACTCTATCCAGGCTCACAGCTTGAGGCTCTGTCTCAAAAAAAAAAAAAAAAAGAAAAAGAAAAGAAATAGGAAACTCTCTTAAAGAGTAAAAGCATATAGCAGATAAGAAAAAAGAATTGGATTGACATTAGACTTCTCAACAGTAACCCTGGATGCATAAGGTAGTATTTTTAAGATACTGAAGGAAGTTTGAACACAGAATTTTCTACCTAGCTGATTAATTTTTAAGCACAAAGTGTAGTAAAAATATTAACAAAGCCCATTTTTAAAAGTTAATTGGATTAAGTACACAGGTAAGAAAAACATACCTGTTTTTACCAGGACAAACATATTTGGTATGAGAAGTAAGGGGTAAAAACCTGTGTTCCACCCTTTTCCTTTTTTCTCTTAAGTCAGAGAGAGAGATTGCGTATTCCAAGCACCGAATTTTATGTATGGTAAAAAAAGAAACCTCCAGTGAACTGACCTATTCAACTTCATTTAGCTAATTAATTTGTAGAGAATGATTTAAGTCCAGTTTTCCAGACTTCAAGAGCAGTACTTATTCCTTTACCATTACTCAGACTTTGTGTTAATTTTCTCTCACTAATTGTAAGTCATTATCAATGAAAAACAGTCCTGTTGATTTATTTTTTCAAAAATTGTCCTGGTAATTTATAAAATCTGTCTATATACTGAAGGTATGAAAATGACAGGCAGAAAACCATGCCTGCCAATAAATCAGTCAACAAGAATCTATTGAGTCCCTAAGGTATTTAAGGAATTGTATGATAAGCTAGAAGATACAGAGAAATATATGATGTGCTTCTCCATGAATGAACTTTGTAGTCTAGACGAGTAAATGGAATATATCTGATGGCTTTGTGTCTCACCAGTTGCCTGTGTAAGTTTAAGGGCCAAATGAGAACCATGTTGACCTGGACCTTCTAAAATAGCGGTAGTGGCTCGGCGCCTGTGGCTCAGCGGGCTAAGGCACCAGCCATGTACACCTGAGCTGGCGGGTTCGAATCCAGCCCCAGGGCCCGCCAAACAACAATGATGGCTGCAACCAAAAAAATGACCGGGCGTTGTGGCAGGCGCCTGTAGTCCCAGCTACTTGGGAGGCGGAGGCAAGAGACTCGCTTGAGCCTAGAAATTGGAGGTTGCTGTGAGCTGTGATGCCACAGCATGCTACCCAGGGTGACAGCTTGAGGCTCTGTCTCAAAAAAAATAAAAAATAAAAAGTAAAATAAAATAGCGGTAGTGAACCAGTGGTTCACAACCCCAATGGGGGTTGAACAATCCTTTCACAGGGGTCACCTAAATACATCCTGCATATGAGATATTTGCATTACAATTCATAACAATAGCAAAATTATAGTTATGAAGTAGCAACATAAATAATTTTATGGTTGGGGGTCACCACAACATGAGGAACTGTATTAAAGGGCTGCGGCATTAGGGAATTTGGGAACCACCGTTCTAAAGAGTCATGGCCCTGTAGAACAGTGTAGGATACCCAGGGAATATTTGGTGAAAGAGATTGGACTCAGGAACCTCTGCTTTGTGTAATTATGGTTGCTTTACCCCTTGTCTCAGCTTGCCTGGACCAGATACAGTTAAAACAATGAGGAAGGTGCTTGGATGTCAACACAAATCCTTCCTAAGTAAGCATCAGCATGGAACACGGGGAATGAAAATTTCTGGGACTCCTGTGCCTGGGAATTAGCAAAAGCCAACTATGTGCTATTATTCCATCCTGGACCTCTGGGAAGGATGGTTAAATGTCAGGACCTTAAATGAAGGAGAAAAAGTTGTTTGTTTTCAAGTTATTTTTTTTGAAAGCCAAATTCTGTCAAAGGCTTAGCTGGAGCCCAGGTTGGTGTAGAATGTACAAAACTTTCCACAGTAATGGGTATAGGTCCACTGCAGGTCCACACATTAACTGCCTCAGCCCATGAGCCAAAATCAAGGATTTATAGACTATAACAGCAAGACCATTTGTGTAGTGGATAGTGTATCTAACTCTGGATCAGAAACAAAGATTTGCTAATGGCTAGTGACATTTGTAGGGTTGCATCAGGCTGTAGTAGGAACGCATGACCCATTTCTGTTCTCTGACAAACTAAAGACAGAAATACAATTAGATTAGGCCTGAGTTCTCTACTTTTCACATCATTGTTCCTACCAATAACTGTCATTATAGCTGAGTCTTTCAGCAGTGGAAACAAAAAGTGCAGTTTTCATAAGGTCTTGTTTTTTATTGCAAGCATGCTGCCATTTACCTACCATTTACAGAATGCTTTAATGGCATGGTAGATTGCGGCACTATTGTTGATAGTAAGTTTAATTGCCATATCCTCAAATTAGCAAAACTTACAATTTAATCAGTTATTGAAATTGAAGTAATGAATCTTTCACTGCTATGAGAACTATAAAGCACAAAGATAAAATGTTGAATTGTGGCAGCATTATTGGCAGAAATGAGCACATCATTCTTGTGAGTGCTTTGTAATCCTATGTCCTTTGGACAATTTGAAGGCAAGTTTTCCAAATTTAAACAGACCAGGGTTGACTTATTCCATGGCTTAGATCCCAGATCATCCTTCACATAGGCTTGGTCATGGCTTCACATGGTCATGCCCTTCCACTGTGTAGATGATGAACAAGCTGAAGGCCAATACATCCCCTGAGGAAGGTAAGTGTCTCTGCACCTGAGCATTGTTTAAAAATCACTTCAAGTGGTGGTTGCCAATTCTTAACAGTTTATTTACACATTTTAGCTGCATAAAAATATCTAATAGTTTGGCTGAATCCAAAGTATAATGTCCATTTTTTTTTTTTAGTAACCTTTTTGTGTTCTTAAATTACCAACCTACTTAGCAGGCCATGCATTTTTTCTAACTGCAGGTTGGGGGCGGGGGGGGGGGTTGAAGGAGAATAAATTCCAAATAGCCATTACTCAGAATTTAGAATAAAATAGCCATCCCTTCCTCTCCTTAGCAATATACCTACTGTGCCCTTGAAGCCACAGGCTAGGGGGCAAATTGAGTAGGCATCTTCTGGGCCTCTGGTGCCCAATTTTTCTCCATGTGATGTTAATGTGCTATAAATTGGAGCAATGGGAATTTTATATCATAACAATTCTTTGCCAACATGTGCACCCAATAAAAGAAAGATAATTGCATATTTTTAAATATTATTCCTTTCTTCCACATATGACTGAGTCAAAATTGCTTTGTGTTGCAATGAGCAGCTGTGACATAACCTGTAATTATGGTCTCTGAGGCAATGCTACTTGGAAAGACACAGTGATTCCAGATGTTAGTTTGTACCTGCTTTATTACCTTGCTACTGCTTCATTAATAACACAGATCTTAATTAATATTTAGCATGCTTAATTTATTTATTATCACTCTATCTTCAAGGTGTTTGTGCAATGGGCCAGGAGGATAATTTTTCCTTTTTAAGATTTCAAAATAGACATTTTCCCTTGATAAAACTTTGTAAAATATTCAAACAATTCAGGGAATGTGGAAAATCCTCTTTAATTCCATTGTCCAGGATAACTGCTGACCGCTTTCTGCAGTTAGTGCATTTTGTCCTAGCATATTAAAAAACATATTTAATCAGCATAATATGTTTAGAATATCCACATCTTTATGATCCATATGTAGTAAACTTTTTTCTTTCAGGTATAATCCATCTACTGTTAAAGCTTTGTAAAAGAGGGGAGGGAAAATATCTTCTTAGGAAATAGGGGGATGTGATTCATGGGAGTGTCCAACAAGATCAGAAGTGGAAGCTAGTCCTTTCTACAGAAAAGATCTTCTATAAGAAAAATGACTGAACGTTTTCATCTGTTACCTCATTAATCCTTTATTGTTGGATTTTAGAATGTTTTCAAATTTTGTCATTAAATTAATGCTATAGGATATATCTTTGCAATAATTTCCTAGATGCTAAATAACTATTTTTTTATTGATATTGTCAAATTACCATCCACACTACCCACCAATTCATAGTCTCATCTGCAAAGTATATGTATGTGGCTTTTTTCCATAAGCTCTCATTATCATTATCATTATCATATTTTTAATGTGAATACTTTGAAGGACACCATCTGCATATTAGGATATGAGTGGGACTTGGTGGCCTTCCTGGGAAGCTGCAAATGTGTGCTGGGTACCTCACCATAAATCACAACAATTTTCATTTCTTCCGCAGAGCATATTAAATCTTTGAGTAATCTGTGCTTGTTAATGACTTTAGGAAGTAAACAGGGTTGCTAAAGACAGGTTAGCTTGTAAAAATTATTGAAAATTATGACCCTAGAACAGAAATGATTGTTTCCAGAATTCATCTCAAATGTCTTAGGTAAAAAAACTAAAGTGAAACATGATTAATTGATTTTTCATTGAGAAAAATCAAATATCTGATGAGGCTGTGAGCCTATAATATATTCTCAAAATAAATATGTTGGCTTTTATAGCCCTGAGCTGAGAAGGTAAAGCTATCATGAAGGGCAAGGATAAATCTCACTATGGTTCAGATGATTTGGGTACAAATACTGTCCTATTGACCTTTATTTTATTGAAACAGATATTGAACGGCCGTCTGTGGGATAAAGTTAAAGATCCATTTGGTTCCACATCTTTGGATCAACAATTCTTTGGGAAAGCATTACATCAGTCTTATGATGACATGAGCTTAGCTCACGTAGATTGCACAAGGAAAAACTCTGTCTGAACAAAGTTCCCACTTCAGAACAAATTGAAAAGAAAAATAATGACCTACTGGAACTTCACTGAAGGGATATTGTCTTAGCCCATTTGTGCTGCTATAATAAATGCCACAGACTGGGTATCTTATAAATAATAGAAATTTATTTCTTACAGTTCTGGAGGCTAGAAAGTCCAAGAGCAAGGCAGCAGCAGAAGTGGTGTCTGGTAAAGGCTTGTGCTTTGAGTTTAAGATGGCACCTTGCTGCTGCGTCCTACAGAGAAGATGAACTGAACACTGTGTCCTCACAAGGAAGAAGAAACGGAAGTCCTTGGCAGCTTTCTGCAGCATCTTTTATAAGAGGATTAATCTCATTCATGAGGAGAACCCTATGGCTTAATCACATCCCAAAGACCCCCACCTTTTAATATCATCATCTTGGGCTTTCAGTTTCACCATCTGAATTTTAGAGGGACACATATGTTCGATCTATAACAGATATTTATTTAGCACATACTAAAAATGTCAGGAACTCTATATAATGCATTCCCTTAAAGGCTTATAACATTACACATAAGTACTCTCCTTACAAGTATATACCATTTTCCAGATAAGGAAAGTGGGGATGAGAGAGGTTAAAGGATTGCCCAAAGTCCCACACCTAGTAAGAGGAAAACTGAGATTTGAACTCTAAACACTATGATGTCAAAGCCTTATGAATTCCACTATGGAATGCTGCCTTCTACATCTAGACACAGTGTGGGCTTGGGGGGATACACTGGCAATTAGCGTTTAATCTCTCCCCATAGGAATGCACAGTGAAGAGCTCACCTGTCTGCAATTCAGGAAAGCACAGATATGTGTGGTTCTCTGGACCTGCTCAAAAAATGTATTTTATTTTTTCCTGAGTTCAGAGCACCTTTATGTATACGAATAACCAATATTCAAGGTAGCTAGCTTTATTAATATATTTGAAAGTATTTTTGTTTGGGTAATTTCTTTTGTTTGTTTTTGAGACAGAGTCTTACTCTATGCCCAGGCTGGAGTGCCATGGCATCAGCCTAATTCACAGCAACCTTAGGTTCCTGGGTTCAAATGATCCTCCTGCCTCGGTGTCCTGAGTAGCTGAGACTACAGGTGCCTGCCACAACACCCAGCTATTTTTAGTAGAGACAGGGTCTCACTCCTGCTCAGGCTGATCTTGAACTAATGAGCTCAAAGGATCCTTCCACCACGGCCTCCTAGAGTGCTGGGATTATAGGCATGACCTACCAGGCCTGGCCCATTTGAAAATTTAACATAAGATTCTTTTTTTTGAGACAGAGCCTCAAGCTATCACCCTGGATAGAGTGCCATGGCATCACAGCTCATAGCAACCTCCAATTCCTGGGCTCAAGCGAGTCTCTTGCCTCTGCCTCCCAAGTAGCTGGGACTACAGGCGCCCGCCAC
>CAUYON010151248.1:52500-84260 GCA_963573935.1 Arctocebus calabarensis | reverse complement strand
GCATCACAGCTCACAGCAACCTCCAATTCCTTGGCTCAAGCGAGTCTCCTGCCTCTGTCTCCCAAGTAGCTGGGACTACAGGCACCCGCCACAACGCCCAGCCATTTTTTTTTTTTTTTTTTTTGGTTGCAGCTGTCATTGTTGTTCGGCGGGCCCGGGCTGGATTTGAACCCGCCAGCTTAAGTGTACGTAGCTGGCGCCTTAGCCTGTTGAGCCACAGGTGCCGAGCCGCTAATAATTTTTTTTAAATGGAACTACATATATTCCTAATGTAAAGGACTTTTAAAACATCTTACGTAACCAGCTAGAAACCACAGTTATTTTTAAATCTATAACTATCATTCATTCTTATTTTAAAAACAAAGTAAAATAAAATATACTGGAAGTAAATCTTTAATAGCTTATGTTTCTGGGCCTATTGATTTCTTCTGTGTATAGTGATGGCAGGGAGGACGGGACTCAAAGTATTAAGTTTTCTTTGGTATAAAACATCAATTTCTATTGATTCTCTAAACTCTTATAATTGCTTTTCTCCCATTTAGAAGACTGCAGGTTTAAAATGTATACTTTTTTCTAGCCATGATTTTTAACTTCTCATTACTGTTTTATTATGTTTGAATCTCATGAGTTCACAATGAGAGATGATTGAATGGATAAGAGTTAAGAAATAAGATAAAGCATTTCACCTCAAACTTACTTCAATCAGTAGTGAACAAAAAGTTAAATCTAAACAAAGCTCAAAAGTAATGCATGAAATCACAGCCAATTTTTTATTGTTCAGAGGTCAATTACCCAGTTGGCAAATTATTCAGGTCTTCAATTCTTATATATATTCTATTGCTGCCCCTTTTTTCTTGCCATTTTAGTATTTATCACTAACCTCCTCTAAAAAGGAAACATAAAGCTTTAAGACAAAAACAATATAACTTTACTATATGTTAGTATCTCTTATAAAAAAACAAAAACAAGTAGTTATAATTATTCATCTTACTACAATGGATAACTAAAAACTTGATATGCTGTATCAGTTTATCTTAAACCAAATCCTAGTCAATCAAGCACAAACTCTAACCATCTCCACATCAGAAATGAAAATTTAATCTTCTAATTCCTAATCATAAGATATACAATTAGTACTGGAGAGAAGTAATCAACTAAAAAAAGGAGTATTTAAAATGTTAATAAGCTTAGGCTCAGCACCTGTGGCTCAATGGGCATGTACACCTGAGCTGGCAGGTTCAAATCCAGCCTGGGCCCGCCAAACGACAATGCCGGCTGCAACCAAAAAAAAATGGTCGGGCGTTGTGGCGGGCGCCTGTGGTCCCAGCTACCTGGGAGGCAGAGGCAGGAGACTCGCTTGAGCCCAGGAATTGGAGGTTGCTGTGAGCTGTGATGCCATAGCTCTCTATCCAGGGTGACAGCTTGAGGCTCTGTCTCAAAAAAATAAAAAACATAAAAATAAAATAAAATGTTAATAAGCTTAAACTATTGAATGGAAGGAAGAATAGTGACTATACTGTCATAACATTTTATATGTTAATATACATATTCTTCCTTCCATTCAATAGTTTAAGCTTATTAACATTATGGTTATTAAACTTATTATAAGCTTTCATAACATTATGACTGGGATCACTGTATTTCATCAGTAAATATTTCAGTATAATCTCTAAGGAATCTTTTACATCACACCTAAAAAGTTAACATCCATTTCCTTAATGTCGTTCCATACCTAGTCACTGATCTCATATTTTTAAATCAGTTTACTACTTAGAAGGAAGATCCAAATAAGGTCCAGACTTTGCAACTGGTTGATATATGTCTAAAATCTGCTCTATTCTACTAATTTGTTCTCTATTTTTTCCTTTCAATTTATTTGTTGAGAAAAAGTAATCTGCCTTGTAGTTCTGGATTTTGGTAACTACTTTCCTATGCTGTCATTTAACATGCACCTCTGTCCCCTGTATTTTTAGTAAATTGATAGTTAAATCTAGAGACATAATCAGATTCTGATCTGACTTTTTGGTCTACTTCACAGGCGGTTTGCATGCTCTATCAGTAAACAATTTCTAGCAGCCTTTTTTTGGTGTGTATGTACATGTGATGTTAACAGCCATAGATAATCATTGCCTAAATTCCTTATTTTAAGTTCAGAGTATGTAACCCCATAATAAGTCACTTTGATACAAGGATTATTTTCAGCTCAAAACAACTGAGAAAAAGCAGACGAATAAGGAGCTTTCTGCCTGCCCCCCATATTCCTAAGAACACCTCCTTAAAATGCCCCACTCCCACACCAGGAAGGAGATAATAACCTTTTCAGTAGGGATGAGATGGCACCAAGAATGCATCTACAAACAAAGCTTTCTAAGTAGACTTTACCTACCAATACTTTCCCCCATACATTTGCTTTCTTACAATTTGCTACCCCAAGAAATTCAAAGTCCCTTTCCTTTGTCTTGTCACTTTTCAACAAATTGACCATTTTGTTAAAATGGTAAGGAAACCCAAGTTTTAACTACCCCTCTGAGCTACTCATCGAGTATTCCAACGTGTACAGGAGATGCACACATTAATAAACTTGTTTTTCTCTTGTTAATCTATCTTTTGTTGGTCTAACCTTCAGAGTCCTGGCCAATATACTAAGATAGAAAAAGCATTTTGTCCTCCTCTATACATTAGAGATTATAAAATTATAATACTCCAATTCTATCATTCTTCCTAGCTTGAATTCTTCTATAGAGAGAAATTTCTAAGCCGGGTGTGGTGGCTCACCCCTGTAATCCCAGCACTTTGGAAGGCTGAGGCAGGCGGATTACTTGAGCTCAGGAGTTTGAGACCAGCCTGAACAAGAGCCGGACATGGTGGTGGGCGCCAATAGTCCCAGCTGCTTGGGAGGCTGAAGCAAGGGAATCACTTGAGCCCAGGAGTTTTAAGATTGCTGTGAGCTACGACTCTACTGCACTCTACTAGGGCAACAAAATAAGACTCTGTCTCAAAAAAAAAAAAGTTTCTTCTCATCAATTACTACTGATCCCAAGACACAGTTTATATAAGAAAGGCTATTATATAAGTCTTGACTTTACTCCTTTATTTACCAGTTTTCAAAATAATGAGTTAGCTCCCAGCATTGCCCAAATGTAACCCGTGAGTTCTCTTTTTTAAGTATCACTATGAACCCATGGATTTAAACACATGATATGTCGCAATGCACTGCAGTTACTTTCGTTATCCATGCTCAGATTGTCAGATGGATTTTTAAGCAACATTTTAAAGATGTTCAAGGCAATAATTTTCAAACGCTTAGTAAGGGCATTTTGTAGGAGAGGGAGACTGATTTTACCTACAAATTATAGAATTTTACTATGAAGATGAAGGAATTTAAAACTGAAATATTGTTATAACCTGCTGTCCTCCCAAAATTTGATTTTATATACTGGTACATGAAGTAGCAATTACCTTTCCACTTACTCGTCATCATCCCAAATCTTACATCTTATCCAACTAAACAAAATCCACCTAAATTTCTAAAATATGAGCCAAAGGGCCAAAATTAGAAATAAAGAGTAATACTCAAATATACATTATGGCACTGCCCTAATTCCTTACCTGATTCAAAGCAGTATCTACACAGAACAGAAATCAAATAAACAAATTTACCGCAGAGAGTCAGTCATTTACAAGTCTTGGAAATAGAAAAGGGTTTTTTTTTTTGGGGGGGGTTTCATTGGTAAAAGATTTTAGTAAAGTCTATTAAAATAAATCAATGTGATACTAGGATACTAGGTAAGCACTTAAAAAAACTAGTGGATGCATAATCTGTGATTAGTATTGTAGTTGCTAGAATTCATGATCGAAACAATTCTGCTTATACCCTTTTTCAGGTACAGTACTTTAATGTTTAAATTGCACGAGTACATTGATATGGCCCTGCATTTGGGCAGCTTTTAAAAACCTGTAAGTATGACATTGGTTAATAGTTTTTTGAAGGCTTGAAAAAGTTAACATAGTTTTTAGAGTATTAAAGAGCGGCGCCTGTGGCTCAGCGAGTAGGGCGCCAGCCCCATATATCAAAGGTGGCAGGTTCAAACCCAGCCTCAGCCAAACTGCAAAACAAAAAAATAGCTGGGCGTTGTGGCGGGCGCCTCTAATCCCAGTTACTCAGGAGGCTGAGGCAAGAGAATCGCCTAAGCCCAGGAGTTGGAGGTTGCTGTGACGCCAGGGCACTCTATGGAGGGCGATAAAGTCAGACTCTGTCTCTTAAAAAAAAAAAAAAAAAAATTAAAGCGCCCAACTTGCAACTCTGTACGTGTAGCCAACACAAAAATAGGCCTTCCAGAGCCCCTTTCAAGAGAGGACTAGCTGCCTAGCTGCCTAGCTGCCCAGCTGCGAGGAACGAGGAACGTAGACATTTGACTGCCTCCAGCTGTTGACTTCAGGGTCTATTTCAGCTTTCAAGCCAAAGTTGGCTAAGGTGGCCCCTACTCACTGGTATTACACAAGATGGTTAGAAGTCAGGAACATATTCTTGGATGAAAAAGACAAAGTAAGTCAGTGATACAAAGCTCTAGTTATTTATGTTTAGCACAAACTCCTTCCATGGCAAACTTTCCTCCAGTGCTCCCCACTGGGCTGGCAGAAACTGTGTCACATCTGCATTGGAGTAGCCAACATTTTGTATGCATGCTTAAATGCATTTTAGGGTCTGCTCCCAGGGAACCCGAAATTAGGACTATCTAAACCATCTCGACTATTAATCTTTATTCTCTGAATATTAGTAAGAAAAAAGATTCTTAACTTAAAATATCTTCTTATAATAATAGGGACTTTAACTAACAAATGCAGTCAGTGTAACCTGGTTTCTTGTACCCTCAATGAGTCCCCAACCAAAAAAAAAAAAAACAAACTATAGATGAAGCGTATTGTTTGTTTTTAGTGGATTATCAAACTACACGGAGTTTGTCTACTTTCTTGTGAATGTACATGTACAGTTCACCAACCACCTGAGAGGCACAATTTTTGTTCTCTAGTTTGGCACTTCATGGGTCATCTGATTCTTTTCCAGTCATGATCACCATCCTACATAACCTTGTCTATTTCCTGGAGGAGCAAAGAATGGTCAAATGAGCAACAGAGAAAACTATTCTTAAAATGTGTTATGAACTCAGTTTAGTTTAATATGTCAAGTGCTAGAGTATTACACGTAATTTTAGCACAGTCCATTTTTTGGAAGACTCTTGCTGAGGCTTAGCCTTCTTTAGTGATCTCCCAATCAATATGACCCTCACTTCATGTTCAAAAAATACTAAAGAAGAAAAGAAAAGACAGCTGTCTGTTAGGTTATACAGGATTTATTTGGTATCTTCAAAAACCAATCTGAGAAAATTTTCCACTCACTGATTTTAGCTGAGCCACCAAGAAAACAAGAAAATCCTTCTGCAAAATTTTCAATAAGTTGATATTATCTAAAGACCTGAAGCGTGAAACCTGGATTACAACAGCTAACAAAAAAACCTAGAATGTAATGCCTACAAAAACAAAGTAAAAAAAAAACATAAAAAGTAGAATAATATAAAATTTATTTTAAAACTGGAAAGATATTTCTGTAATTTCATAATGTGTAAATGATCTACGTATGCAATGGTAAAGACAATGGTAAGGATAATTCTAAACTATTAATAATTCAGAGTGAAAATTCCGAGCTCTTAATTGTGTTATTTATATATTATTACTTATATACTGTGTAAATTTTCCTATGTCCTTCTTACCAAGAATGACTTTCAGTTCGTATTTTGTTTAGTAAACCACAGAATTACATTTTGAAAAACAAAATATGAATTGAAAGTTCTATAGGTCTGCAACTGAAAAACTTCATACCTAATTATACAGAATGAACATAAGGTTCACGTGCAATTTAAAATAGTTTAACAGGCTCAGTGCCTGTCGCTCAGCGGCTAGGGTGCCAGTCATATACATCAGAGCTGGCAGATTCGAACCTAGCCGAGGCCTGCCAAACAACAACGACAACTACAACAAAAAAATAGCCGGGCGCTGTGGTGGTCACCTATGGTCCCAACCACTTGGGAGGCTGAGGCCAGAGAATCGCTTAAGCCCAAGAGTTTGAGGTTGCTGTGAGCTATGATGCCATGGAATTCTACCAAGGGAAACGTAGTGAGACTCTGTCTCAAAATAATAATAATGATGATGATGATAATAAATAAAATAATAGTTTAACATGGTAAACTACACACAAACTTTATGGATAGATACCCTGTATATTAATTTTTGTATAGTAATGAATTAAGTACAAAGAATTAAACGTGATTCATGAAGTTATTTCATCACTTATTGCAAAAGCTAAAAAGCAAGCTTAGTCATCTGTCATCTATTCTAGACATTTAAATTCATTGCGGTAGATAGCAAACTGACCACAAATTATGGCCCCTCCTTATACCCATCACCATCTGCAGGAGAACTTAGGTGCCCCTTTCATCAAGAGGTAAAGCTGATCCACTCATTGAATTTGTACCAGTTCTTGACTTCTTTGGTCAATAAAACAACTATGATACAAACAGAGACTTGAAAAGTGTCCTACTTTGGGGCTTGCCATTCTGCTGGTATCAGAACTCCACCACTATGAGAACAAGCACCTGGGAAACCAGATGGAGGGAGACCGCACTCATCCCACCTGAGACCATTATGAAGCAGCCACACCAACCAATCTACCAGTTGGTCACAGATGTACAAGTAAATCTAGCCAAGACCAGCTGATCCTAGAACAGGTAAAAAGACTCACCCAGTTGAGCTAGGTTGCCATCCTGCAGGATAATAAGCTAAACAGATGGAGGTTATTTAATGCCACTAAGAATGGGATGATATTTGACAGAATAGAAGATAAATGATATACTCATGTATAGCTTTCTCACTGTTTAAAGAATATTTACTGTATCACTAAACAACCAAAGTCTACATGAGCACCACCATGTGGAAAATATAATTAAACATCTGTCAGCATTATTTTAGAAGCTGGACTTTTCTACAGATCGTTCTTCTAACTATGTAATAAGAATAACCAAGAGGGCATTTCACAGAAGGTAGCAGTGAACAGGGCATCTTAACAATCTATATAAATATTTAAGGGTCATAACCTGAAAGTATACTGTGTATTTGTTAATCTTCCCTAGACAAATGATTTTAGTATTCCTTAAAGCCCAAATATTATCGATGATGATGTAAGAAATCACCAGTGATGTTTCTTTCCTAGCAACTTACTATGGGAAACTATGGTATAAGAAAATGTTAGCTTCAAATATCCCACCTCTCCAGAAATACTTCACTTCCACAGAAATGATCACTTAAATAAAAAGAGTATCTCTAAGGATATAGCAACAATGACTATTATCCAAAAAAGGCTGAAGATTATTATGTTTAGCACGCCATGATTTGGATGGCTTGCATCACAATAGGATAATAGTGCTAATGGGCACTATTTTATATAGACACACACACATGTATATCATTCACACATACACACATGTGTATCCCATATATGAGGCAAGTCTTTCCAAATCTTTTCAATCGATGTTGAGAAGCATGGTGTTGTATATTAATTTTGCTAACTTTCGCCCCTGGTTCCTAGAAGGGAGCCTCTAAACCAGAATTTTCCAAGTGTCTTCATTATTTGGGGAACCACACTTGAGTTCATGCTAACAGGATGACTCACAAGTAGGTCCTTAAATAATTTCAGGATAAGGGCTGGCCAAACTGGAAGGGCGAACCATGTGATTAGAAGGTTTAGGCTGTATGTTGCTCTGACAGGGTATCAACGGATCCTCCAACCACCTGGGGTGGAGATGAAAGGGTCTGAAAATTGAGTGCAATCATGTGGCCAATGATTTAAACACTCAGACCTACGTAAGGAAACTCCAATAAAAACTCTGGACACCAAAAGCTCAAGTGAGCACCCTTATTGGTGATACACAATGATGTGCCATGAGAGCAAGGAGTCTTGAGGACATGGAAGCTTTACATTTGGGACTCCCCAAGATCTCACCCTATACAACTCTTCATTTGGCTGGTCCTAATTTGTATCCTTTATAATAAAACGGCAATCATAAGAATAGTGCTTTGCTGAGTTTTGTGAGTCATTCTAGCAAACTGTCAATCCTAAAAGGAAAAGAGGAATTTGTGGTCAGCTAGCCAAAAGGGAAGGTGGCCTGGGAACCAGTAGCTTTTGCCTAGTGTCTGAGGTTAGCAGAACACGGTATAGGACTGACTGTGTTCTTCACCTGTGGAATTTGTGTGGAATTTGACCTAACTCTAAGTAGTGTCAAAATTGCACTATACATGGTAAAAGCAATATAATGTCAAAGACATAAAAAAGAAGACAAAGTTAATAGATAGTTGAAGTGATAGGCATAATCAATACTAGCAGTCACCCATGGAGTCAAAAAAGAAAGGGGGAAGGATTATAAAGGAAGACTGGTAGACAACAGAAGTAGAGTTGGGGGCTTAGGGTGGCATATGTGTGGAATAAGAAATACACATGAAACTTACACTTTTGAGGAGAAGACAAATATTAAGTAGTTACACTATTAATTATGTAATTGTTAACGGAAGTACATGCTACAAAGAATAAAAACATAACTGAAGACAGGCTTAATAAAGAAATATACAGATCATAAAACCTACACACCTTCATCTATACTTATAAATGTATTAAACATAATATTATACATGCTAGTAAGAAAGTACAGATTAATGTACTTTTTTTTGTTTGTTTTGAGACAAAGTCACACTTTGCTGCCCTGGGTACAGTGCTGTGACGTCAAAGCTCACAACAACCCCAAACTCTTGGGCTTACGCAATTCTCTTGCCTCAGCCTCCCAAGTAGCTGGGAATACAGGCACCAGCCACAATGCCCAGCTATTTTTAGAGACGGGGTCTCACTCGCTCAGGCTGATCTTGAACTTCTGAGCTCAGGCAATCCACCCGCCTCAGCCTCCCAGAGGGTAGGATTACATGCATGAGCCCATTAATGGGCTTAATGTACATTTTAAAGGAGCCTCATCAATTAAAAAAAAAAAATTCAGATTTAATCCTTACCTTCCACTAAAAATAGTACATTTCTAGCAGGTACCTGGGATATTTAAAATATTTACATACAGTAAAACCTCCATAGTTGAACACCTCCTTAAGTTGGCCTAATTTTCATAGCCCAAACATGCACCAGATGTACGTATCAGTACAGCAGGCCTAGTTCCTGATGTTGAACACTAATGTATGTTAACCAGTTTCTTATAGTCCCTTTCGAGGTCAACTTACAGAGGTTCTACTACATTTGTTTCTCAAATTCAGGTTCACCTTACCATACAGTATAACTCTGTTTCACATTTTAAAGTCATACACTTTTCTCTAAAGTGTAAACTAACAAGAATATTTCTGAGAACTCAAAAGACAAATGTAACTCTCAAGGTACTAGATATGACACCTTGACTCTGGGCAAAAAAGACTTCAGATATAGATTCATCAAGACGCAGAGGTCAAATTCAATTTTTACTAAATGTTACTAATCATCAGTTTTAAAACTTTTAGAAAAGATGTATTAATCCTGAAGTTATTTAACATAGAATGCTCTAAAAACTATTTCCAAAAATTAGACAACTAGAGTCTCTTACCTGTAGTCATCCAACTGTACCAGAAATCGTACAATATCATGATGAGCTTTCAGCACAAGTAGTTCAGTGTAGGGATTCTGGGTTTGCTCTTCACCTATTGTCTGTAAAGGAGATTTCTTGTGTTGGGGAGGGGGGAGAAGCAAAAAAAAAAAAAAAAAAAGACAGAGAAAGAGATAAAATGATTTATGATAAAACACCATTGCCTGGTATACATCTAAGAATATAATATCTAAAAAGCCAGAAGATAGTATGTTCTAATACTATTATTTCCCCAATATCAACTAAGTAATTGCAATTCAACCTAAAACACTTTTTTTTACCATGAATTCATACCATAACTTTTAGTATTTTCAAGTGACAATACATTTTACAAAAAGGCTGAATGTCATTTTATGTAAATTATATCTCATTAAACCTAAGAAAAATTAATAGGTCAATCCAATATTTTAGAATGAGTGTTTCTCAATTAAAACATGCAGAAGACAAAATTGTAAATCAAGTGGATAAAATATAGACTACAACAGTGTCCAGTTCATTTTATGCACTCAATATGTGTTTGCTGAATGAATGAAATAAATTAAATCATGTAGACTCAATGAATTCAACTCTGGACAATATTGATAATAATTACTAACATTTATAGAGTAAAGCCATCTGCTAGACACTGTGCCAAGTATACATGCCATGTAACTTAATAATTCTATAAGGTAGGTCTTACTAACTCCATTTCTAGAGTCAAATACAGCACTATTTCATGAGAAAATTTTGTACTTAATCACTAAATCAGGGTTTCTCAAGCTTGACACTTGACATTTTGGCCCAGATAACTCTTTGCTGCTGGGAGCTGTCCTGTGCATTATAGATATTTACCCACCACCCAACTCTATATATACTAGATCCCAATAGATGTTCCCCACACATGCACAACTTTGCTATAGTCCTCTGGGAGGCAAAAATCACCCCAGTGGAGAAACACTGCCTTAACTAGAAGCTTGGATACAAAGTTCTTACATAAATTAGGGATAACTGCTGTACAAATTCACAGCAGTTATACAACTGAAATACTTCTATAAGAAAAAATGTATACATTAACATGCATAAATATTTTCCAAAAAATCCACTTGAATGCAGTAGTTTTTTATTTACTCCCTGCCTCCCTTCTAGCAGAGCTTCTAAGAAGTAAAGCAAAAGTGAGACATCTGAAAACTGTATAAACTGCTTCTCCTCAAATGAAAGCCTACCAGGAATGGCAGAATTGGTTAATCAAATTATATGATTAATTAAATAATTAGGTTAATACAGAATTGTCATATATATCACATATGGCCTTTCAGTGACTCACAATTCTTCCATAATCTGAAGGATTTCAGACAAATCTGAAATAAGAATTTAAAAATAGACAAGAAACCTCAAGTGAAAGATATGAGGAAGTTAAAACTGAGAAGGCTGCTTTCATAGAACCACCAATTAAAAAACAGTCAAAAAGTCTTATAAGAAATAAAATGAAGGGGCGGCTCCTGTGGCTCAAAGGAGTAGGGCACTGGCCCCAAATGCTGGAGGTGGCAGTTTCAAACCCAGCCCCGGCCAAATACAAAAAAAGAAATAAAATGGAATTCAACACAAATTCCATTCTTGAATGGAATACGAAATAAATTCCAGGCCTCAACATTTTTTAAGACTGCAAAGTTATCTTACTCAGTTTTCAAATGTAAATCTCATTACACAGTCTATTCGATTATTCACGCACATGAAAAAGAGTGACTATGGAATCAAAAAGAGCATTAATTAGAGTCATTCTCTTGACCTTGAAGCAATAACTATATCCTTATTTTAGTCCTTGGATGAACAAATTTTATATTCCCTGTGTCACTTGAGAAGACACACGAAGTCAAATAATTCAAAAGTGGAAAGTTGCAGTCACCACTTGTTCGTTTCCAGTTAAGTAGGATACTTCTCAAAGTTGAAACGAGGATGGTTTAAGCAGCCACAGGATCTATGTTCTTACAGGTCCCAACCCGGCTAAAGACCAGCTGAGTGCCCCCGAGCCAGTGGTCTAGCGATTTCGCCTCTGCTCACTCCCCCCGGAACTTGCAGGGCAGGCCCGGGGGCGGTGGGCCCCGCGCACACGGCCGCCCCAGGTCAGCCCCGCGGCCGCGCGCAGCGCGTGCACGCCCCAGGCCCCGCCTCCGCCCGGCCACCACCGCCCACCCAGCAAGCCCGGCTCCGAACCGAGCCACAGCTGGGGCGAGCTCGGTCTCGGCGGGAGCCGGCAGCGTCCTCCCGGGTTTACCTCGGCCAGTCCCTGAGGTTCTCGGCCTCCCCCGATCAGCCATCGCAACATCCGGGCGGCGGCGGCGGCGTCTCGCCGGGTCCAGGCCCCAGTCAGCCCGAACTCCGCCCCGGGCTCGGCCTCGTCCTACCTCCCGGGTGGAGCGCTATGGAGACGCTAACACTTGTCGCCCCAGATGTGCCCACGGGAGGTTGGGAGTGCAGAGCAGAGCCCACAGAAGAGGGAAGACTTATATCGCCAAAGCGCTCCCGCACCCGGCCACCAAGCTTTAGTTTGAGCAGTCGCCGAAGACGGGACAGCGGCGGCGATTCCGAGGCGCGCGCGGCGCCGAGTGAGCACGCGCGGGGAGGCGGCAGGCGGCGCCGGGAGCTGAGAGCGGCCCCTGGAGGACGCGCGCAGAGCTGCAGGCAGAGCCCGGCGAGGAAGCGCGCCCCGGGAGGCGTCCCCAGCCTCCCCGGCGGGGGTTACGGGGTTTTAGCAGCCTTTCCCTGGCTGGGGACTAGGAAACAAACCTCCATTTTCAAAACCCAAGAGAAGGTGTCCCGCAGTAGACTTCCTCATCCGACCAATCCAGCGGCACGTGTGCATAACCGAATAAATCTGGTCATTATTGTGTGCTGTACTTCAGGTACCGTGCTAAGGAGTCACATAAATCCTCAGTTACCCTGACAGTCCCTAGTTTATACATAAGAAGCTGAAGCATCTTTACCTAACGAATGCAATCAGTGTAACCTGGTTTCTTGTGCCCTCAATGAATCCCCAACAATTAAAAAAAAAAACAAAACAAAACTGAAGCGCTGAGTGATTAGGTAACTCGTCTAAGGCTAACAGCTAGGAAGTGGCTGCACTGGGATTGGAAGCAATCTCCAAACTCCAAAATTAGTGTACTTGGCTATATGCTATACTCCGTAACATTGAAATCTCCGTGAAGAATACAAGGCACGTCATGTACTCTATTTTGACTACTAAATTTTCTTATGTAGTCAAAGGGCTCTGGTCTCTAACCTTGGCTGCATATCAAATCTCCCAGGTAGCTTTTGAAAATGTAGATTCCTGCCTTCCACCCCAGACTAAAACAATCTCTGTGGTTGGAATCAAGGAATCAAGGTTTGGGGAAGCTTCCTCCGGTGATTCTGATGAGCAGAAAGGTTGAGAATCAGTGCTGTAAGAAGTGCTTATACATATCACATGTTTGCATATGCATGTTAGGTTCAAATAAGCCTCCTACCAGTGAATTCTTGTAAGGAAACCTACAAACAAACTGATGGCATTATTAATTCAAAAAACGTGTTGGGCACAGATGCACTAGAGAAGCACACAGGAATCAAGAGTTGCTGCTCTCTAAGAACAAAGCAGAACGTCCTAGGCACCAATTAGAGGCATACATTCTCCTATAAGGTGTATTAGCTGTGAGCAGCTGCCCAAACTAACAGTCACTAGAGGATTAGGATCTTGATGTGATTTATCATTATATTTATTGAGTGCACTTGGCAAGGGAACAGTGTGCTAGCCTCAAATTACAGTCTGCATGCAAACTGTAATACAGACCAAAATAGACAATAGCCTCCGGAAAGGGGGACTTATCTCTAGTGAAACAAAACAAACACATACCAGGATGTAGGCCCTGCAAGGAATATCTTCCAATGAGGCAACATGGGTGCCCAGGCAGCCCAAATTTTATCCTTCTCATTTTCCCCTTCTTTGAGAGTTTGCCCACTGTCATATTACTTTGATCTAAGAAACACTCTGCTGAACCTTAAAGCGCTATTCCAGGAGTGACTACCTCCCTTGGTTCATCTTAGCATAGCTGGGAAAAGCTTTATAAAAAATTATACTAGAGCAACATTAGGGAAGTTGGAGTAGAAAGAACCAGAAATTCACCTCTCCACCCAGGAAACAACTGTACTGGCAGAAACTGTCTAAAGTAACTATTTTGGAACTCTAGCGTTTCTGTAAATATTTGCAGCCTCCAGGCTGGCTACCATTGTTTTCAACCCTCACTGGCTTAAACAATTTACTGGGGATTTAAAGCAGCAGCACTTGTTTGGTCTTTTCCTAACTTCTTTCCCTTTTGCCAAGCAGATATTTCAGGATCAGGACATTCAAAAGCAACATTGTGTATGGGGGAATTAAGAAAGGCTTGACACATACCCAGGAAAAGACAAAGCCTCAGAAAAGACCCAAGAAGAACTTAAAGCTTTCAAATTCGGGCTAATTCCTGGCACAGAGACAACCTTAAAAAATCAAGAGTAGAGATTATAGGATTCAAATGTTCAGTTTTCAAAATCCACTGCTGGGGCCCAGTCACAGGCAGTTCTGTTGCCTGCTTTTTCTTCCTGTGTATGGGTTAGGCTTTCCTGTTTCTGGGTCGTGATTTTTTTACTGTTGTTGAAAACCAGACATTTAAGGTAAATGAAACCTATCGGTAAAGACATAGGACATGTAAAGTATAAGATCTAAATGAAAATCCTGAATTTGAAAATACAGTAACCAAAATCTAAAATTCACTGAATGGACTCAAAGTCATTGAGACTGGATGTTGATTCCCCCCCCATAACTAGGGGTTGCTATTGTTGTATTTTGCTTGTGTATTTGTTTTGTGCCTTGGCCAACTATTTTAGTGATCTGTTTCTCTCCCTGCACAGTATGAAACTAATTCTGTGTTCATCAGAGGGTGCAGCCTTGGGCATGGGACCATTCCCCTACAACTGATTTTAGCAGAGCTCCCTTCAACTGTTTCTTTACCTAATTTCTCTTTTAAGATTTCTGCTCCTTTTGTCAGCCTCCACTGATTGCTGCCTTATTGTTTCTGAGAATGCTCTGCATTATAAATGGTTCCACAGTCTGATCCAGTCAAATTTGGGTAGGGATAGTTGTTGATGCCAGTGTTTGAGGTTTGTTCTGTCTGCAGGAGGAATCTCTTAACTGTGTCTTTCCCTAGTTCTCTCTGGTGAACTGACTGGCCTATGAGTTAACTCATTGCTCTCAATGTGATATTTCAGTCAATCAGACAATATAAAACATCAGTTCCATTTAATTTCTGGGGACCTCACTCATTAAGACTTCTGATTTTCTGCTTCAATCTGAATTGTTTTTTTCTAGGCCTGATATATAGCCATCTCTCTGGGGTTTCTTTTGCCATCTTCCTGGAAATTCCCTTTGTTTCAGGGGTCCTAAAAATCACACTTGAGGTATATAGCTAAGAGAAACAAAAACATACGTCCACATAGAAACTTGTACGTGCATGTTTATATAACTGCATTATTCATGATAATCAAAAGGGCAGACAACTCAAATGTCTGTCAGGGGACAAATGAATAATCCAAATGTGGTATAACCACACAGTAGATTGTGCCACGATAAAGAATGCAGTACTGACACATGCTACCACACGGATGAACCTTGAAAACACTATGCTAAAAGAACAAAGCCACAAAAGACCATATAATGTGATTCCATTCATGTGGAAATGCAGACTAAGGAAATTTAAAGAGACAAAGTAGATTAGTGGTTGCTTAGGGATGGAGAGACGAGTGACAAGGCAATGGCATCCAAAGAATATAAGGTTTCTTCTTTAGGTGATGAAAACCGAAATGTGGTTAATAGTCACACATATCTGTAAGTATATTACAAAGCCATTGATTTGTATACTTTAAATGAGTAGACAGCATGGTATATGACTTCTATCTCAACGAAGCTAATTTTTTTATTATTTATTTATTTATTTTTGAGACAGAGTCTCACTTTGTCACTCTTGGTAGAGTGCTGTAGTGTCACAATTCACAGCAACCTCAAACTCTTGGACCTGAGTGATCCTCTTGCCTCAGCCTCCTGAGTAGCTAGGACCACAGGCACCCGCCACAAAGCCTGGCTGTTTTTAGAGACAGGAGTCTCACTCTTGCTCAGGCTAGTCTCGAACCTGTAAGCTCAGGCAATCCACCCTCTTTGGCCTCCCAGAGCAGTAGGATTACAAGCATAAGCCACCGCACCCGGCTCAATAAAGCTGATTTTAAAATTCAGGCTGGTAAGATTTATTGGTAACCTGAAGTTGTCACCGAATCTTACTCCCCTATCAGCATATGAGAATAACTCTAACAGAACCTTTTGAGAAGCTTCCCCTCACATCTCATTGTGTCCCCTTCCCCTTCCTAAACCAATCACTAGTAAGGATCTGGGATCACCAGGATTAGATCCAATTAATCATGACTCAACCAATAGGAAATGAGTGAGCACCTAAAATTAAGGTTCTGCCTTTAACTCTAAAATAAAATTAAGGTTCTGCCCAACAAGAATGAAGGAGGGAACGGCTGTCACACAGGTTATCAATGTGATACACAGTTGCTTAGCATTCTCGGGTTTCAGTCCCATCCCACTATCTTAATTTTTCCTCATAACAACCCGATGACATTGGCAAGAGATATAGCTACATTTTTCAGATGATGAAACTCAGTCTCAAAGATGTGAAGTAACTTAACCATGGCTACACTGCCTGTTAAGCATGGAGATAAGACTTGATGCCTGGTTTTTCTGATTCCGACTTCAAGTTTTTAAATTAGAATTTAAAAAAAAATGCCCCTACAAATAGAATTCATATTAAATGAAGTGGTACTTATCATAATTTTAAGAATTCTGTGCTGAAAGCGATTCCAACTCACAATACTTATTAACAACTCCCTCTTTCTCCTCTAACAAACACAACCAGTTCATTCTCTCCAGCTGACCTCTTTTCAACACACACCACTGCACCGATATATCCTGTGCTCTCATTCAAACAAGGAATTTTTCAGCTAAGGTTTGTGTATTCCTACCGAAGAGTTTGTTGTATATTTCATGGACTTAAGCAGAATGTAGTAGAATTTTAAATTGAGTTCTCTGCCTCCATCTCTAATGGCTTTTCATTCATAATGATAATATCTGTAAGGAGGGCATTGGTGATAACAGAAATCCACAACAACATAGTCTATTGTTTAAATAAGCAGCAGACCCTTCTTTAATGACTTATTAATCAACCACATTCCATCAATAGCATATCACATTAAATCTCTGAACAACAAGGCAAGGAATTTTTATTTTCTCTCTATGTAACCTGTGAAGCAATCTTTAACAATATGAATCTGTTCAAACATCCATCCACAGTTCCATTACTAAAGGTCAGCTTAGGTTAGTTCACTGTCAGCAGCCAGAAAGTTTCAAGAATAGATGAGCTTAATTGCTTTATTGTTACTATCACTGTGCCTATTTAGAATTCTGGTACATAAAACTTGTAAGATACTAAATCTCTATTTAGGTTACCAAAAAGCATTAGTTAAGTTTGTATTCTTACCCAGAGCCACCCTAATTATTAATACTACAGATGAGCACACTTAAGACACTTCATAAATCAGTCAAAGGTAATGTATATTATAATTACTGTACTACCTGTTCTATTTCTACCATCCTTTGTAGAGTTTAAGCAGGTAATCAACAAATATTATATTCCATTGGACAGTGATAGGCCATAACATTTTATAAAAATAAAATAAATTTTTATAATAAAAATGAGGAGAGTGCTCGCTTCAGCAGCACATATACTAAAATTGGAATGATACAGAGAAGATTAGCATGGCCCCTGCGCAAGGATGACACGCAAATTCGTGAAGCGTTCCATATTTTTTATGTCTTTATATAGTGATCAAGAAAATGCCATGAAGGCTATCTGTAACAGTACGATCAAAACATTTCTGAATGTATATGAATCGTGCCCTATGATTGCACCAATGTACAGAATTATGATCCAATAAAATTATAAAAAAAAAAAAAGACTATTTGGCTATTTGAGTACCTCGAAACTTTATCTGAGTTTGAGGACAAGATTTTCTATTTTTCCAAAGAAAGCAATTGGAGTTTTTTCAACTTTCTTAAGATATAATTGACAAAAATTATATATATTCAAAGTGTACATGGTGGTATTTTGATATATGTATACCTCGTGAAATGATTTCCATAATCCCATAAATTAATTTTTTCATCACCTCGCATAGTTACTTTTTTTGGTGTTGTGAGAATATATATTATCTTAGCAAATTTCAAGCATCTTTATCAATTATAGTCACTATACTGTATATTAGGTCTTTAAAACATCATGTAACTACAGTTTGTACCCCTTGAGCAGTAGTTTGTACTCTTTCCATGCCTGGATTATTTCACTTACTGTAATATTCTCCAGGTTCATCCATATTGTTTCCAAAGACCTTATTTCCTTAAAAAAAAAAAAAAAAGACTGGAAAAGTTTCCATTCTATGTGTATGTGTGTGTACATATATGCAAAAATATTATATATATTTAAATGATATATATATATATCCATACACACACAGAGAGAAGGTGCCAAAAATTATACCCATTTAACAAAGGGGAAAACTGTATTAAATTTGTAATATTCCAATCATGTTTGACTTCTGTAACTGTAAGAATTGTTCAATATGATGTGTGTTCCTCTTTTGTCTTTGGAATGTATTGAGTATTACAATTTCAATTTAATATTTTCCTTTCTTAAAGTGTATATATGAGTATAACATTTTCTTTATCTATTCATCTGTCAAAAGTAAATTCTATAATTTGGCTATTGTGAATAATACTGCAATGAAAATGAGATTACAGATATCTTTCCAAGATACTGATTTTACATGGAATTGCAATTGCTGTACCATACCATAGATCTCTTTTTAATTTTGTGAGGAACTTTCATATGGTTTTGCATAATGGCTTCACTAACTTACTTTCCCAGCAAAAATGTGTAAGAATTCTCTTTTCTCCAAATCCTCAGCAATACTTGTATAATTTGACTTTTGTTTGTAGCCATTCTAATATCCATGAAGTGATACCACAATGTGACTTTAATTTGTATTTTCCAGATGATTAGTGATTTTTGAGCACTTTTTAACCTACCTGTTGTCCATTTGTTTGTCATCTTTGGAAAAATATATGCTCAGGTACATTGCCCAGTTTTTATTCAGGTAATTTGTTTGTCTTTTACTATTATGTTCTATGGGTATTTTTATGTATTAACTCCTTATCAAGTATTTGGTTTGCCAATATTTTCTCTCATTCTGTGAGATGCTTTTCCATTTTGGTGATTGTTTCCTTTTCTGTAAAGAAATTTCATTTGTATGTGGTTCCACTTATTTATGTTTGCTTTTGTTGGCTGTGTTTTTGGTGCTATATCCAAAAATTCATTGCCAAGACCTAGGTAAAGGTTTTTTTTTTTACTTATGTACTCTTTTAGAAGTCTTTTAGTATTGGATATTATGGGGGTTTTTTTGTTGTTGTTATTTGTTTTTTGAGAAAGAGCCTCAAGCTGTCACCCTGAATAGAGTGCTGTGACATCACAGCTCACAGCAATCTCCAATCCTGGGCTTAAATGAGTCTCCTGCCTCCACCTCCCAAGCAGCTGGGACTACAGGCACCTGCCACAACGCCTGGCCATTTTTTGCTTGCAGCCATCATTGTTGTTTGGCTGGCCAGGGCTAGATTCGAACCCACCAGCTCAGGTATACTTGGCTGGTGCCTTAGCCCGTTGAGCCACAGGCGCCAAGTCAGTATTAGATATTATGTTTAAAACTTCATAATATCGGCTCGGCGCCTGTGGCTCAGTGGGCTAAGGCGCCAGCCACGTACACCTGAGCTGGTGGGTTCGAATCCAGCCCGGCCCGCCAAACAACAAAGACGGCTGCAACCAAAAAATGGCCGGGCGTTGTGGCAGATGCCTGTAGTCCCAGCTACTTGGGAGGTGGAGGCAAGAGACTCACTTGAACCAAGGAATTGGAGGTTGCTGTGAGCTGTGATGCCACGGTACTCTATCCAGGGTGACAGCTTGAGGCTCTGTCTCAAAACAAAAACAAACAAAAAAAAAAACTTCATAATATCCAGTATTGGATATGGTTAGGGTTAGGGTTAGGGGTTAGGGGTAACTATTTTGAGTTAATTTTTGTGTATGAAATGTGATTGAAATCTGATTTCATTCTTTTCATGTCAATACCCAGTTTTCCCAACACCATTTATAAAAGAGAATTTCCTTGTCCCTTTGTGTATTCTTGACACCTTTATCAAAGATTAGTTGAAATCATATGTCTATCATTCTTCTTGTACTTTTTTTTGAAGATGTCTGTTTTTATGAAGATGCAACACTATTTTCTTTCCTATATCTTTGTAATATAATTTGCAATCAGTTATATTCTTCCCATTTCAAGATTGCTTTGCCTATTTGGGGTATTTTACAGTTCTATGCAAATTTAGGATATTTTTTACTTTTTTTTAATTGTTATTGGAAGTTTGATATGAATTGCATTAAATATGCAGATCACTAGGTAACATGAACATTTCAATGATCTTACTTCTGGTCTGTGAACATGGGATTTTTTTTCTTTATTTATATCTTCTTTCTTGCATTAATGTTTTATAGCATTCAGTGGTCAGGTATTCAGATTCTTGGTGGAAATTATTCCTACATATTTTTTCCTGATGATATACTAAATGGGATTGTTTTCTAAATTCCCTTTTTGGGTAGTTTATTTTTAGAGTACAGAAACACAACCAATCTTTGTATACTTTGATTTTGTACTGTACTCTGAAACTTTACTGAGTAAAGTTTACTCTGAAACTTCACTGAGTAAAGTTTACTCTGAAACTTCACTTATTAGAAAAAGAATTTTACTTCTCCCTGTCTTTTTCTGTTGTCTTTATTTCTTATTCTTGTTTAATTGTTCTACTGTGTTCAATCAAAGTGGCAAGAGTGGGTATCTTTGTCTTGTTCCTGATTTTAGAAGAAAATATTTCAACTTTTCACCCTTGAGTATAATGCATATGTTCTTTATTGCACTGAATCACATTCCTGCTATACCCAATTTTTTGAGCAATTTCATCACAAAATACTTAATTTTAAATTTTGTAAAATACTTTTTCTGCATCTATTGAGATGATCAACTGATTTTTGTTCATTATTCTGTTAATGTGGTTGAAATTTTGAACGGGATTTTACTCAGTTTATAGATTTCTTTGGGTAGTATTGACATCTTAACAATATATTCTTTTAGTCCCTAAACATAGATGTTTTCCTAGTTATTTGTCTCCTTTAATTTTTCTCACTGATGTTTTTGAAAGTTTTTGTGTACAAGTCTTTTACTTCCTTTGTTAAATTTATTCACGGGTGTTTTGCTATTTTAGACACTATTATAAATAAGATGGCTTTGTTAACTTTTTCTGTACTGTTCACTGATATATTTAGAAAAAGATTGATTTTTGTGTGTTTGTTTTGTTAATTTAACCTGGAAATTTGATAAATTCTTTTATTATTAGCTTTTATCATTAGTTTTATTAGCTTTCATTTTGGTAAACTTTGGGGTTGTTCCCCCCTCTGTCAATAGGATAATGCCATCTACAAATACAGATAATTTTACTTTACATTTCAAGTTGTTTGAATTTTACTTATTTCTTTACTTATTAAATTGCTTTGGCTATAATTCCAACACAATATTGAATATCAGTGATGAAACAGACATCCTTGTCTTGTTCTTGATCTTAAAGGGAAAGCTTTTCACATAGAGTATTATGTTAACTGTGGGTTATTCATAAATGCTCTCTCTTATTTTGAGAAAGTTTTCTTTTACAGCTAGTCTTTTGAGTGTGTGTGTTTTTTGTTTTTTGTTTGTTTGTTTTTTTCATCCTAAAAGGCTGTTGAATTTGTTACATGTCCATTTTTGGATTAGTTGAGATGATCATATTTTTCCCCTTCTTTGATTAATGTGGCCTCTTAAATTGATTAATTTTATTATGTTCAACCCCCTTTTCATTCCTTGAATAAATTCCACTTGGCCATGGTGTATAATCCTTTTACTATGCTTTTAAAATTAGATTGTTAGTATTTTATTGAAGATTTTTATATCTATATCCATAATCATTACTTTTCTGTAATTTTTTTCTGGTGTTTTTAATCTGACTTTGGGATCAGGGTAATTCTGGCCTTATAGAAAGAGCAAGAAAATATTTCCTCCTCTTATACTTATTGGAAGAGTTTGAGATAGATTTCTATTAATTTTTTAGATGTTTGCTATGATGTACCAGAGAAGCAATTTGATTCTGGACTTCTCCTTTATTGAAAATTTTTTGATCACTGGATTGCTGATTCCATCACTTTTACTTGTTATAGGTCTGTTAAGATTTTCTATGTTCTCTTGAGCCAGTTTGATAATTTGACAATAATTTTTAATTTATTGTCATTGTATATTGTCACAGCATTTTCTCATAACCATGTTTATTTTTATGAGGTGAGTGGTAAGGTACCCACTTTCATTTCTGATTTATTTATTTAATCTTTATTTAGTCAATATTTTTGATCTTTTCAAAGACCTTCTTTTCGTTTTACTGTTTATTTGTGTGTGATCAGACAAAATAGTTTGTATGAATTTAATGTTTTAAAGTTTATTAAGGTTTGTTTTGTGGTCTAACATACTGTCATTCCTGGAGAGTGATACATATGCTCTTGAGGAAAATTTCTATCCCGCTGTTATTCATTGGAGTGTTTTATATGTATTGCTAAGTCTTGTTTATTTATAGTGTTCAAATTCTCCATTTTGTTATTGATTTTATGTCTTCATGTTTTGTTCATTATTAAGAGTCATGTATTGAAGTCTCCAACTATTAGTGTGGAATTATCTTTTCTCTGTTCAATTCTATTAATATACATATATTTCATATATATTTTAGACTGTGTTATTTGCTGCTTGTATTCTTATAATTTTTGTATCTTCTCGATGAATTGACACTTTTCTCAATATATCCAGATTGACTTGTGGACAATACATGTTCAAACTTACATGCAAAATTTCCTGTGCAAGTGCCTCTCCCACTCCTGAGAAAGCAAGATCAACCCCTCCTTTTCCTCTACCTCAGTCTATTTAATGTGAAAATGAAAAGATACATTTTCATTTAATGAATACTAAACATATTTTCCCTCATGATTTTATTAATAATATTTTAATTTCTCTAGCTTACTTTATTATGAGAATACTGTATGTAGTAAATACAACATATAAAAATTGTGTTAATCAAGTATATGTTACTGGTAAGCCTCCGATAAACAGTAGATTATTAGTAGTATATTTTTGATAAGTTGGAAGTTACACTTAAATTTTTAACTCTGCCAAGGGGACCAGCATTCTCAGCCCCTTTGTTGCTAAAGCACCAATTGTAATTTTGTTTTCTTTCCTTTAGCAAGTTTTCTATTAAAGTATATTTATCTTCTATTAAGATAGCCATTCAAATTCTCTTTTAGGTATTATTACATCAAATACCATTCTTAGCCTATTTATGTCTTGGATTGAAAGTGAGTTTTTTGTGGATGTCATATAGTTGAATAATTTTTTTAAAAATCTGCAGAATTTAACCTATTTACACTTAATGTAATCCTTACTAAGAAATAACTCACTTCTTCCATTTTGCTTTCTTGCTATATCCTGTACCTCAGCTCCTTCATTATTGCCTTTTTTATTTGTTTGTTTGTTTGTTTATATATGTATTGATTGATTGATTGTAGAATACTAAAATCACTGAAGGGTAAACTTCAGTTAGTAGAAAATAAGATCCAAAAAGGGACGAATGAACTGAAAAATCATTTTAATTACAAGAAGTGTTAAACCTTCATTTAATATTTGAAACTAATGCAAACCAAATAATCAATTGGTCCTAATATAATCATAATGATGTTAATGATCAATTTGGAGGATGTTTAAAAATAAGATATAACTTAAAAGAACATAAAACAGTAACCAGTATAATGAATTTTGGTTGATTAATGCTAAAATATATTATTTTGTTTGTATTATTCAAACAAAATAAATTTTGTACATTTCTAATGTACAAAATAAATTTTTATTTTATAAAAATTATAAATTAATAGTGAATACTTAATAAAAATAGAACATATAATTTACATCTATTGAATAGATTTAAAAAGTACTTAAATAAATATTTTTTACAGCCAGCTGAAGTCAAGAAAACAAAAATGCAAAATCAAAGATAGATGAAGATCAGGGTATATTTTTAAAAAATAAATTTGAATAATTCAGTTGTTACAATGAATATAAGTTGATTTAGTATTTGGTATTTTAAGCTAGAAATTTTCAGATTATAATTAAAATCTATAACATACAACAAATACATTAAGTTTCTATCACTGCTATAATAAATTACCACAATTATATGATTCTAAAGGTCGTAAGTCCAGTACAACTCTCACTGGGCTAAGGTCAAGACATGTAGAGCCACATTTTTATTTTTATTTTTATTTTTTATTTTTCTGGAGTCTGTAGTGGAGAACCAATTTTCTTACCTTTTCTATCTTCTGGAGGTTTCTATATTTAATGGCTCATGGCCCATTGCTCACTCTTGGAAGTTGGCAATAGCCAGTAAAGTTCCACTCTTGTTGCACATCTGACCCTTTTGCTTTCAGTATTTCTCTCTGACTATTGCCAGGGAAGTTTTTCTGCTAATAAGGAATAGCATATAGTAGCCTATTCATGGGTTCTAGAGATTAGAATGTATAAAGCTTTGAGACCATTATTCTGCTTACACTAACCTTAATTGTATATTGAGAGGGTAAATAAGCATCATGACAGAAAATTTGAAAGCATAGGTATAAAAACTTACAGTGGGTCAGTATGGGTCAAAATTGTGTTGGTGTCACCATAATATTATTAGATAAAATTCAGTGTCCTTTTAAAGGAATTAAGGAAACATACCTATTTTCTCCATTTTATTGAGGCTAAAATTTAAGTAGAAGTTTCAATTTCAGCTGTTCACCTGAAAGAATATAATGGCAAGTTAAGTGCTTACAAATGACAGGCCAGATAGATATGTGTGGTATTTGGTGACCTCATCAAAGCAATATGAGCACCCATTGCATTCAATAAACAGGAGCTGTAAGACATCCTAATGCTAGTTATTATGAGTAACCATTACTATGTACATCCAAGTCAATTATTAAAATCTGATACGTTAATAGATTTTAAAAGTTTACATTTTCTTAAAATTTTCATAACATTGCTCTCACCTACCATATATTATTATATCAATATATTTACCCTTAATATCTTCAGGGTTATTCATCCTCTTAGGTTTCCTAATTGGAAAGAATTCTCTAACGTTAAGGTTTAGTTGCTTGCAAAATAATGGGGAAGGGTTTAAAGTATTCAGCAAAAGCTTAACAAAGTTCTCTTCTTTATCACTTTAGATTTTTTTTCAAATTGTTAAAATGAAGTATTGAAGATCAAAGAAAACTTGTCAAGAGCAGCATACAATTAGTATACTTGTGTGAAATGGTGGGATACAGATGACTATATCTGCACTTCCCCTGTGGAAGTAAATTCTATTACTGTCTTCTATCAGAAATCCATAGGGGTTTTCCTAAGGCCCCAATATCACTAGTGTTGCCAGATCTTCTAATTTACTGGAGAATATTAACATATTCATAGTTTTGTCAGTACTTCTCTTTTCCCCCTTGTTATCTATTCATGCAGAGAAAATATGTTCCCTCCTCTCCTGTCTCCTCTCCTCTTGTCTCTTTTTCTCTTCTTCCCTTACTCTGCATGTATGTTGGTGTATATCTATTTCTAGACATTTACACATTTAAATATATTTATATACCTACACACTTATACTATATGTATTATACACACAATCATTTGAGAATGTATCTGCTAAAATTATATAATTAAAACAATCCTAAGGATTGAAGATCAAATATTTAAATCTTTCACAGAGCCAAGAATGATATCAGATTCCTCAAATCAACTTGAGATTTTAAACATTTTTAACTAGAATATTTGAAGCACACTTGTTCATATTACCTTTCTTCTAACCTATTAAAAGTTATATTTTACTACATTTTTAAAGAAATTGTCTCACTTCATTTAATGTAATTATAACAAAATACCTGAAACTGGGTAAGTAATAAAGAAAAAGTGGTTAAGTAGCTAAGAGTCCCCTGGGCTGGCAAGTTCAAGGGCATGTTGCTTCCTCTCACGACAGAAAGGGGAAGGGAAGGTGGGTACATGCAAAGTGATCGCATGGTGAGAAAGGAAGCACGAAAGAGCAACCAAGGAAACCAGACATTTTTAACAACTCATTCTCAGGAACTAATCCTCTCCTCTCAGAACAACAATTCACTCACCCTTGTAGGGAGGCATTCACTTCTACTTGTGAGGAATCCACTCCATGACCAAATATCTTCCACAGGGCTTGATTTCCCAACACTGCTCTATTGGAGATCAAATTCCAACATGTATTTGGGCAGGAACAAACTCTTTAGCATTCTGTTCCTGGACTCCCCAAACTTACGTACTTTTCAAATATAAAATACATTTTTTTTATTATTAAATCATAGCTGTGTACATTAATGCAATCATGAGGTACAATGTGCTGGTTTTATATACAATTTAAAATATTTTCATCTACTGGTTAACATAGCCTTCATGGTATTTTCTTAGTTATTGTGTTAAGACATTTATATTCTACATTTAGTAAATTTCACATGTACCCTTGTAAGATGCACCATAGGTGTGATCCCACCAATTTCCCTCCCTCCACCCATCCCCCCTCCCCTCCCTTTCCTATCCCCTTTCCCCATATTCTTGGGCTATAATTGGGTTATAGACTTCACATGAAAGCTGTCTGGTTTCATAGTAGGGCTGAGTACATTGGATACTTTTTCTTCCATTCTTCAGATACTTTGCTAAGAAGAATATGTTCCAGCTCCATCCATGTAAACATGAAAGAGGTCAAATCTCCATCTTTTGAGTCTGCACAATATTCCATGGTGTACATAAACCACAATTTTAATAAATCCATTTGTGGATCAATGAACACTTGGGCTTCTTCCATAACTTAGCAAATATCAAATACAAAATACAATTATTTTATCCCAATAATTTCAAGAGTCTTCACTTGTTTCAGAACTAAAGAGTTCAAAGTCCAGATATGAACTTGTATAACGAAAATAAGTTATTTACTTTCAAGATGTAATGGTGGAACAGGTATAGTGTAGACACTTCCATTCTAAAAGAGTGGTATAGGCCAAAGCAGGAGAGGAGAAGTGGCCCTGAAGCACATCAAAAATCCTCTTAGAATACTAGAATAATTCCTTTTGATTCCATGTCCCACATCCAGAGCCCACAGGAGTGAGATGTGAGGGCCGGGCGTCCAAGAACCCTTGCAGAAGTCCTCTCCCATAGCTTTGCTGGACACTGACCTTGTGACTGCATTCATGAGTTAAGTCAAGTGTCTGTGGCTTTCCCAGGTTAGTTTGCACATTATCAGTGGCTCTGCTACTCTGGGACCCCAGGGGCAGTTCTGCCCCACAGTTCCACCAGGCACTGCCCTGGCAAAGACTCTCTGTGGCAGCTCCGGCACCACATTCCCACTCAGGATTGTCCAGCAGAGCTTGTTGCAGTGGTTCCACCCCGTGACAAACTTCCACCTGGGCCTGCAGCTTTTCTGTATTAAACTTGGGATCTCACTGGAGGAAGCCACACCTCCACAGCTCTCCATTCTGTGGACCTATGGACTTATGCCGTGTGGAAGCCACCACGCCTTGCTTCCTATTGTCTGTGAAGCAGCGGCACAGGTCACACCTGTGGCTGCCTCAGCCAGGTCTGCTCCAACTGGAAGGGCCAGGATGTGGAGACAAGCATCCCAAGGCAGTCAGGCAGTGGCAGGCTTGTCCCCTGAACCCACTCTGCTTTCCTGAGGCTTCAGGACCTGAGAAGGGAGGGGCAAGCTTGAAGATTCCTGAAAGACTTTCAGGGCCTTTTCCTCATTGTTTTGACTATAAGCACCTAGCTCCTTTTTATTCCCACTAATCTCTCTAGCAAGTGATCTCTCTTAGCCTCTTCAGATTACTTTCCTGGAGATGCTCTTTTATTTCTAACACATGGCCTGGTTGTGAATTTTCAAATTCTTTAAGAATGCTTTGCTTCCCTTTTAGTTATGATATGTCATCCTCCTTTTTGCTATAACTTAGTGTGAGCTGTTAAAAGTAACCATGTGGTTTTTTTGAGTGCTTGGCTGCTTAGAAATTTCTTCACCTGGATATGCCCGCCCATTTCAGTGAAGTTCTGCCTCCCAGGCAGCCTGAGGACAGGCACAGACTGCAGCCACATTCTTTGCTGTGATGTAACAAGACCCTCCTTTTCTCTGGTTACCAGTAGATTTTTCCTCTACATTTCCATCTGAGACCACAGCAGAATGGCCATTATTGACCATATTTCTATTAACATTTTGGTCGTAACAGATTAATCAATCTCTGACAAGTTGCAATCTTTTCTTTGTCTTTTGTCTTTCTGAATCCTCATCAGCACCAACCTAGCATCAATGTCTGGCACTGAAGGCTTGTCTAATACTTTCCTCTACATTTTTCAACTACTCTTCATTACCTAGTTCCAAAGCAGGTTCTCCATTTTAAGTGTTTGTATAATTGATCCTCCCCTTCACCACTTTTAGTACAAACTATCTTAGAATTTAGTTTGCTATAACAATATCCAAGACTGGGTAACTTATAAAGAAGGGAGGTTTATTTACCTTATATATCTTCAGACCGAAAAGTCCAAGAGCAACTCACATTGGAAGGTAGAAAGAGATTAGTGCATACAAAGAAATCATATCATGAAAAAGGATGCAAGAGAGAGAAAACAAAGTTATCAGACTCATTCAACATCCTGCTGTCACCAGCACTGATCCAGTCCTGATGGGAAAGAAATCATTCCTTGCCTTAAGAAGCAGTTAGCTCTTCATGGGGAACTCACCCCCATGACCGAAAGACCTCCCATTAGGCCCCACCTCCCAGCACTGACACACTGGGGATCAAATTTCAACATGAATTTGTGGGGGAAGGGAAAACATGTTAAAATCATGGCATTAACTATTGCTGTCTTCTGAAAATTTTTACTATAAAGCAAAATTGAAGTGATGAGAGTCAGACATAACATAAAACTAAATAATGAAACAAAATTATTAGTTAATGTATGATGCATATTATTTATAAAATGAGAGAAGTGTACTTTTCATTCTGTGTAGTGTACTTAAAGAAATTAATTATTCATCCTGTTTCTGATTATTAAGCTCTGGCTTTGTACTAGATGCTATGCCCATCCCAAGAGCCGAAAGTGAACAATACACTGTTCTTTCCTTCCAGGAACATAAAGTCTGTAAGAAGGACACTAAAAATAAGCAATCAAATATAAAACTTAAAAAGTTGCTAAAATAAACGTAATGCTTAACACAAAAGGAGTGGGTGGAGGTAGAGAGTCATGGGAAGTGTCTAAGAAAAGGTGACATTTGAGTGACCTGAAAATTAAAGAGTAAGAAAGTGAAAAAATTGATTATGAGTCCACCACATGCAGGTAAAGAAAGTAATTTGTATGACAAACTGCAAATAGTTACTCATAGATAAAAGAGAAATGCTGGTGACTTAGTGATAAGTCTGGAGACAGAAGAAGGATATGATCTCATAACCCCTACTGGCAATTTTTGACTTTATCCTGTTGGTAACAGTATTGGGAATAGTATGAAAAATAAAGTCCCAAGGGAAACAAAGAAAGCATAAATGCAGGGCACACAATTAAAATATCCAAGGCCATAAAAGGTCTAATGCCAATAACACTGAATGGGAATTTATTTTTTCTTAACTGAAAAAAAAAAAAGTTTCAATCACTGTCAGAAATATATCTAGCATTATAAGGAGCCTGTATTTATGGAGATAGAATATAGTGCATGTGAAATGACCCTACAATTTTCTAATCCCACACAGAATGAAGATGAGAGTGAATCATGGTTTCCAGACAACTATGTAAGGATAGAGATTGCCTCATGAACATAGTAGTGTAAATCTAGGCAATAAAACAGCTTTTTGTATGGGTCTCTTTTAAACTCATACACTATTAATCTCAAGAGTATCTTTGCTTTAGAGATTCATGTAAATGCGTGTTGTATGTAGGTTTTTGAAGTTTAAGTTGTGAGAACCGAGTTCAGCACAATAGCTCTGTTCTTCCTATTTGTAATACTGTACCTGTCAACATCTTTTTTTTTAGAGGAGTCTCACTTGGTTGCCCTCAGTGGAGTGCTCTAGTGTCACAGCTCACAGCAACTTCCAGCTCTTGGGCTTAGGCAATTCTCTTGCCTCAGCCTCCCAAGTATCTGGGACTACAGGCGCCCGCCACATGCCTGGCTACTTTTTTGTTGAAGTTTGGCCATGGCCAGGTTTGAACCTGCCACCCTCAGTATATGGGGCCCATGCCTTAATCACTGAGCCACAGGTGTCGCCCACCTGTCAACATCTTTTCATGTCCATTTTCAAGAGATCGCTCCTGATTTCCCTACCAGATGTCATCTCTCCCACTACTCTTAAGCCCGAGAGCTCAGGTATAACTTCTTTTAAAAATTTGTACTTTATACATATCTTCATACAAATATATATTTACATGCAATATTTAAATTTGTAGGCAGCAAGATGCAATAGATATGAATTACCAAAGTGAGATGTCACATGGAAATACAGATTTTTCACAGAACATGACCTAGAACAATTTAGAGTTCTCTGTTGTGGCACATTTTTAGGTGGATGTAATTGCCCATACCTTTAAAGTATTTAGCCTCTCTGATTCCTAGAGAACTAAATAACTATATCACCAACATCTTTGTAATAATTAAAATATGTTCTTATCCATTAACTGTCACTCTGTGAAAATCAGTGTGTAGGATGACTCTGAGAGCCACAAAAAGAACTTAAAGTGTTTAGGAGGATATTTGTGAGGAACATTTTTGTAGAGAGCTATTGGAGTGGTGAGGAAAAGTGGGGAACAGTTGGAGGCACCTGCCCCCTTTAACGGAGATACACTGAGAGCTTAACCAACGATACTGGTAGTGCCGTGGCACGGTAGGCAGGGTTCTCTCCGTCCTCTTCCTCGAGACACCCAGAGAGTGAGTGAGTGATGCTCTGCTGGCAGAGTAGGTCCCAGGAAATTTGCTGTTGTATTGAAATAGACTTGTACTTCCAGACTCTTCTAGAACACATGATGTCTGTATATCATGCCTGGGTACAGCCAGCCTCTTGTCATCTGGGGTTCTGTGCCTCGCCTGCCTAGAGGAACAGAGCAACCCTGACAGCAGTTCTTAGGGACCATGGACAGAGACACAAGCAACACCTGACACAGGGAAGTATCCACCACAGGGAATCAGAATTACAAAGAGAAATCTTTGAGAAGCCCCATGAAAGCCCAGTGAGGGTCTGCTTTAGTTTGTCACCTACTTTGCTAAGAACACACACTTCTTCCAGGCCTCATATTTCATGAGATTGACACTAAAAGAGATAAAAATCACAAATAGATGGTAAGTGTGGATGGAGAGAAGGACCACATTCTATCACATGCCAGCAGCATGGCTGGAGATGATATTCTGCTAAATAATACTTAATTTGCATTATTATTTAGGGCAGATTTCTGATGTTTGAAATTGTATTTGAAAATCGCTGTGACCATAAAACAGATGATTACCTAAACATAAGAGGAAAATATATGGAATTGCTAAAGTTTTTATCCAAGGGTAGGGAATGTTTACTCACAATGTATAGATTTTATTTCGTAAGAGATAAAATGAGCTTGCATTGTAACTGGGCTCCATGCCGCCCGTGTGTCATGTGCCTGATAGGCATTCGTCATGTTCGATTTAGGAGTGAAATGTTTTGTGCCACTACCTTACACTCCTGGTAA